>JARHVA010003598.1:1642500-1914767 GCA_037957365.1 Torreya grandis | reverse complement strand
TAGAGAGAGAGAGAGAGAGAGCTTAGCTAAAATAACATCATAAAGATGTAAAAATAAGAGCATGTTTAAGATTTTGCAATATAAAAAATGAGAGAGAAGAGGTCAATAAATAGAGATAGAAAGAATAATAAGTTACATGTACAAAATTTAGCTTGTGTGCCAAGTGTCTATAATCCTCTTAGAAGTAAGGAAGAAGTATTTGACATCTGTGGGAAGAGAATTTACATGGATGTAACTACAAAGCTTACAAATGGATAAGAGAGGTGAGTACCACCTCATATATTCAAGTTAAGAGCATACATAAATATTATAAATGCACATATAAAATAGACTTAGAATAAACTTAAAAATATAAATAAGGACCCAAATAATATAAATTCTCTAACATTTTTACTTGTCTTTTCTTGAGGAATATTTTATTTCATGGCTTGTAACCATGGTTTTCTGAGTTTGACATTATAATTGGTAAAAAAATAGACTAATATGCAATATAATACAACATTATTCTAATCCAAGTTTGGCATTACATTGGATAGATCCAACACATAAATTGAATGTAGTGGTTTTATTCATGTGTTCCATGCTATATCTTAGAGATTTAAATAATTTCCAAGTAATATATTGAATTCAAAAGTTGGGTTAACTATGATATTTTGACCTTATTTTTTTATATATGCAAGGTTTAATTATTTTATGCTTTGAGGGATGATTTTTAATTTATTCATATTAAGTCACATCTTTAACATTATCCTTTTGATGCATTTATTACTATTGTTTTGATTATTCTTTTTATACCTTGTTTTCATTTGTAGGTTCTTATTTTTTGTATCAACAAAATGGATATGCATATTTTATTGATTTCTAATAGTATTTATAATATACCCCAAGATTTCCTGATCATGTTGATCAATTGTGGATATAGGATGAATGATGCCTTGAGAATGTTTTCACAATTCTTGACCATGATGACCAAATGGTTGCAGATATTGATGTCCAAAATCATATTGTTTTGAAAGATAAGTATCATTATGGAGAGGTAGATTTGCATTATTTTCTTGGTTTAATTTTGCATTTTGAATATTTTCTTGCTCTAGGTTAGGCATTTGTAACTATTTTTTATTTGAATCATTCTTTCATACCCATAGTTTATCTTTTTTCACTTGTGTTTTAGGAAAGGTATTCGTAATGTGAGTGGTTTTTGTTGATTGATGTATCAATGACAAGATTACCACTACCTTTTTGACTTTGTATTTTGTTCTTTAATGCCAAAAAATAATGTATATTATGCCCTTACATTCTATGATATGCACAATAGTATTTGGATCTCCTTATAGGATGTGGAAGAAGGTAGTTGGATCACTTTTTTTTGAAGTATTTATCTTAGGATTTCACTTGGAATCTTATTAGCCATTTTTTCACTTTTTAATTCACTTATTTTATATGTATTCTATTTTAGATTTTAATTTAGATAAAAAAAATATTTTTGGGTATAAACATTTCTAAATGAAGATATAAACACATGATTAACACTAACTTATTTTTAAATTCAACATGTATGTAATTTGATTTTGTAACTCTTTTATTAACTTTTTTCATACTGGTGATTTGATCCTTTAGGGATTCATAAGCACAAACCCAAGGTGATTAAGATTGAATATGCACACATATACTATCTATAGATTTATGAAGGGTTTTTTTATACCCTATTTTGGTAGTAGAGGATGGGTTGCCTTAACCCTTGAAGGAGTGATAACATGGACCTGGTTATTCTTCTATGATTTTTTTTCTTAATATGGCTTTTAGGATCTCATCAAGATCTTGAGGGTTTTGACGGGTTTGATCTCAAAACATAGAAATATCTTGTACTTGATCTTAATCTATTTTCTCATGTTCATTATTTGAATTAATCTCATTTTTTATGATCAAATTAAAATTCTATGATAATTTATTTAGTATGTGGTTTGGTTTCATTATTGTAACTTTCATTTGGGCACAAGATTTGATACTTTATTGGTTTAATTCATCTTATCTAGAAAATGAGGAAGATCCAACTATTCAAATAAAACACTAACTAATATAAGTATATGCATATATTTTAGAAATATAATAGAGAAATTTTAGAAAACATATTAAAATGAAAATCCTCAGAACTTGGTTGAATACCTTAGGACAATCTAGGGTTTACATAAAGAAATGGGTTCATGAAATATTTAACCATAAATTTAGATATGTGTGGTATCTAGGGTTAAAGGGTAAGTTTTTTACATAATAGTTATGATCTAACCTAATGATAAGGCCAATTAATAAAAATTCAAATAAATAATATTTTAATGTTTTATAATTAAGTTTGATAGAAATAGTAAAATTTAGTTATTGACAGATATTGAAATAAATACATAATAATGATAGTTGGTTTATTATGCTCATGGAGGTATGACTTGGAATTATTTATAAGTGGACCATAAGGTGATCATATAATAATTATTATATTTTGGAAATATTATTTTTATGTCCACAATGCTTACATTAGATCTAGAAAGTTATGTTGACACAGGTGTCTTGTACAAAATAATAACTATATTTAGATGTGACCCATAGGAAATTTATAGGTTTTTTGTTACCTTTTTCTAATATGTTCAAAACATGTACATAGAGTGTTTTTATTTGTAAAATAATCAAATCATAGATTCCTCACCCTTTTTGTGATGATGTAAAAATGGGTTATTAGACTCACGATGTTGAGCTTCCCTAATTACCCATCTATTAATGGGTGTTACCTACATAACTAATTATCTAAAGAGGGACTCAGACTTATGTACTTATCCCATATGTATGGGGATTATGTGTGTATGCTATGATTTATTAATGTATATGGGTTGATGGAGATGCCAACATGTAGCATGCATCCCCCTTGTTAATTTTATGGGTCCAATATATTAGAATAATGGAATATCTTGTATAATTAGTGCATTGGATAATGGTTGGTCTACACTGGGATTAGGTGGTTACCCATCCATTTTTAATTATATAGGTCCATATAAAAGAGAATATTATCATTTTAAAGGAATAAAGTAAGCATTTTGTCTTCTATTATAAAATGATATTATAGGTTGTCCCCTCAAAGAGACATTTTGGAGTTATTCCTTCCTAAAGGAGTATTGTATCATGTTGCCCTACTTTAAGGGTGATTGTTATATTTATGCATACATTGAATATTTAGGGATCTTATCCCACCTATATATATATATATATATATATATATATATATATATATATATATATATATATATGTGTGTGTGTTGAGTTAATCTATATTATATTCTGCATTATTTTCAAATATTATACATGTAAATCATAACAAGTGGTATCAAAACTTCAATTTGGGCAATTGTGTGGAGTGAAACCCTAGTTTTTTGGAATCATAAATATATTTCAAATAGTTTTTAATTTTTCCATAATTTTTTTAATATATATTAATAATATTTTAAGGAAGTCTATGCAAAAAAAATTGAGCCTTTATGATTAGTTTTGAAGGAGTTATTGATATTTTAGGGTTTGTACTTTTAATCCTATCATCCAGAAAATATGGATTTTTTATGTGAAATTTGTACTCATGCTCTATCATAATACAAAAAAACTAAAGACAAAATTTCAGATTTTTTTTTAACATTTGGAGTGAGTTATTGTTATTTTATGGTTTTTCATATATTCGCTCTATAGGCCAAAATTTGTGGATTTTTTTCACAAAATGTTTATTGAAATTATAATATCATAAGGTAAATCTAGAATCAAAACTTTGGATGATTTTTATCTATTTTTAATGAGTTATTGACATTTTAGGGTATTTCATTAACCCTAGTTTTTTTTGTGGATCATAAAGTTGTAATTATTTTTAGGGGAGGATGATATTAATGCTAGAGAATGGTGGATCATTTTTAAACAGAATAATACCCAAAATATTTTGTGGAAAACATGATTGTATATTTATTTTTATAGGCCTACAAAATATTGGTTTAAACATTTGAGCTTTGCACAAAGATATTCTTCATGGGAAGAAATGGAACAGGTCTTCCTAGATTGATGGGATATAAAAGAAAAAGAGGATGGAGAAAAGAAAGAAAATAATGATGGTAATGAATAAGAGAATGGAGATGATGAATAAGAAAAATCAATAGAAAAAAATAATGGCAATGAGGAATAACATGCAAGTGATGATGATGAAAAATAAATTAATCATAATGATAATGAGGAGAGTATAGATGGTGCAAAAGGCGAGGTAGAGGATCTCATATAAGAATAAGAAGAATTGGATGATAAGGGTTCAAATAACTTGGCTACAAATAAATATGAGTATTTTTTTCAATTTCATGGATGAATTCAAAAGAAGAAGGTTGTTATGTCCATAAACCCTACCAACAAGTATAACTTCATCAACATGAATGTGGCCAAGCATCTATATGTTCAAATAAATAATATCAAGGAGGTTCAAGTAGATGGTAAGAATATTCCAATGTTTGAATATTTGAAGCTCATTATGGAAAAATATGTTTTGAATTTAGATTTTAATGCTTTGAAAATGGATGGTGTGGATATGGTTCTTGGATATCCATGATTACAGACTTTGGTAACAATAAATATTAATATTCAGAAGAAGTTCATGAAGTCTTGGTATAGGAAAAACAAGGTCACTTTATAGGATATCATAGTTGGAAAGGCACAAATAATAATCAAGGTATATCATGAAGATGATATTAAAGTAGGTGAAGAAAAGCATGTGAAATATTCTGATGAAGATATAGATGAAGAAAAAAAATACAAGCACAAAAGAACACTTCATCTACTGAAGAGACAATGAAACCAAAAAATCAAAAGGTGGAAGAGGTAGAATAAAATGTTGATAAGTTCCAAGTATTAGAAAAATTTAAGGTATATAGACACCCACATCATCATGAGAGGAAACAATCATGGAAGCATGTGACAGAGTGCCATAATAACATGCACATTGGCTATAAATGAAATCAAAGTTCCAATAATTATGGATATGCATGGAATCCAAAGGACTACTATGGTCGGGTATGGAATTAACGTAGCAAAGTGGCCTATGGAACATAGAATAATTTTGTAAATCACTATGATTATACATGGAATAATGACTACTATGGTCATGAATTGAATTAGAGTAGCATAATGGAATATGGTACATGGAATCAAATGAGGAATAATTATTCATCCACACCAAGGAGATATAGTTATGATCATGAATGGAATCAGAGTAGCATATTGGCATTTGGAAATAAGGTTGGAAAGCTAGCACCTACTAAGATCACATACAGGTGGTTGGATGATCAATCTTGGAGACAAGTATGCAATGATTTGAAGCACACTCATCATTTCATTTCTTATTATGTTTCATGTATGAAACATGGCAAGGAAGGATTGAATTCTATGTATCTATGGATATGATATATTAATTTATATGGGTTGATGGAGATTCTGACATGTGGCATAAATCCCCCTTAGTTGGTTATATAGGTTCAATATATTAGGATAATGGAATAACTTGTATAATTATTACATTGGGTAAGGTTGGCCTACATTGGGATTAAGAGGTTACCCATCCATTATTAGTTAGATATAGGTCTATAAAGGAAAATATTATTATTGTAAAATAATCAAGTAAGCATTGAGTCTTATATTGTAAGAGGATATTAGAGGTTGTCCCCTCGAAGAGACATTGTGGAGTTATTCATTCCTAAAGGAATATTGTATGTTGTTGCCCTACCTTAAGGGTGATTATTATATTTATGAATATATTGAATATTTTGGCATATTATTCCACACATATCTATTATTTTGATCTGATCTACATTATATTCTGCATTATTTTCAAATATTATAAGTGTGGATCATAACAATGTATAAATATGCAATGTGTTATAAGCATAGACATGCAATGACATATCTTGGATCTTGTAAAATATTGCTCAAGATACTTTTTAAATGTTTTAGACCTATGGAAATAATTATTCTATGATTGATATGAAAATAGGGATGAATAGGATAATTTTTATCACTTGAATTCCTGACTGAGTTCTTATCATATGAAAGCAACCAGATACTCCAAGATTTCCACTACAAAATGTTCCTCCTTTTGTGAAACAAGTCTGTGGGTTTTGCCTTATTTTTCCCTTACACACCCTATCCTTGAAATACAATGAACATGCATATCCATATCTCTATCTATATAAAATTTCATAATAGACTTGATTGACTTAATACTAATAACATGAGTTGTAACATCAGTTGTACTAAGAACATGGTAGATTCTTAACTTAAAGTTTTGAAAAACATCCATTCAATAAACCTAGTCCTTATCTCTATGAAGAGATTTAATATTTAATCTATATTTTATTAATTGAGATTCAACTTCATATGCCTTTAATTTTGTATAATTAAAACAAGAACATCCCCATTATCAACCATGTTTGGACATTTGTTTAGAAGCCAAGGCATCTTATCTACATCAAATGAAATGACATTGACAACCTTTTTGATGTTATCATTGGCCATTCCTATTGTAAACACTCTATTTTAACCACTTCTATGTCAAAATTGCAATCATAATGAATTTCCATAATTGCACGAAAATGTGATTTAAAATCGCTATTTGATCCAGTTTACTTACACAATAATTATTTTAATTTGAAATCATAATATATCCCTAATTGGGGCAATGTATTGTATCACCACATTTAATTAAATATCAACATCCCAAATTAGATCAATAATTTGTAAGTGTTGTCACAAGATAGTTACATGAATATTTGATTGGCAAAAAGAACATTACAAAAGGCCACTATTATTCTAATCATTGATTAATCCTACTAAATCAATCTAATTTTATTTTAAATGGAAAATTCCATGTATTTAAAATTATATTTTTTATAAATGCATAAAATTAAAATATTACTTCACATTAGTGACATCACAAAGACAAGTTATTAGAATAGGGAGTAGAGTGAAATTAAGGTGGCTTATAAAATGGCCACTTACACACTCTTTTATACTCTTATAGATCCTCTTATACACTCCTCTATGACACACTCCAAAAAGGTCTTAATGGATTTTATTATACAATCTATGTGTGTAATCATGGATTTGAGGACTCCTTCTCCGCCATTGATTTTGATCTTAGATTAAAGGCTCAACTTCATCTCAAAATTATATAAATTCAAGGTCATTTTGACATTATAGACAAATTTAATCATGTAAACTTGATCTACTAAGATATAAGGAACTTCAACCATTCTCAATCATTTTCATGCCAATTCTTCTATAAAACCAACTGTAGACAAGGGGAAATGTAGTACATATGGGGAGTCAACATTGATAAAGATTACTAGTCTACAAGAACAACACATAACTCTTCAGACTAATAAGAAAAGTAGTTTTCAAGGAAGATAAATGATATTTGTTTGATTTCTATTTTATTATTGATAGAGTTAAGAAGACTCTTCAACCAAGATCTCTTCATGAATCTAATATCACAGCCATGGAAGATTCAAAATATACACAAAATAATAAATTATTTAATCATATAATAGATTATATAATGTTTAAATCATTATTCATGTCTTAGCCTAGGTGAAAAGGCACATTTATAGGAGGAAAGTAGACTAATCCCAACATCCTCATGCATTTCGGACTAACTTCCCCAATGTACATAAATAGACATAAGCATAGATTAAATCCAATGCCCTACCTTAATATATGATTATAGAGAGAAATAAAAACAAAATGGGACCTAAAAACAAGGCATAATGGATGCTTCAGCATATACACAAAATAGAAAATTATCTCTTCATAGAAATAGATTATAAAATACTAAACTTGTTTTCCATGCCTTAGCCTTAGGTACAAAGGCACATTTATAGGAGGAAGGTAGACTAATCCCAACATACTCATGCATGTGGTACTAAATTCCCTAATGTACATAAATATATCTAAGAATATATTATCTCTAATAATTATTCTATTGCTTAGTCTTGTTCAATCATAGGGATTAGCCTTAGGATGTTATGTTAACAAAATTGTTTTGATTTTATTCACTAACAATTAGACTGACCTCTTTTTATTTGTTGATATACATAATGACATGCTTGGTGGACCCATAAACACCCCATAAACTCATCAAGGAATTATACATCCTTATAAATGAAAGAAATCATTTATAAATTGATTCAATTCTTCTCCTTTTTCTCAAAAAATTATAAATTATGTTCCAGGTGAAATTAGTAGTTTTGTCTTGTTACTCAGTCATTTTTATACCTTGAAATTGGTGGTTTCACTAAATAATCAATGATTTTACTTTATTTTTTAATGTTTCTATCATTTTATAAGCTGTCATTATTGATAGTTTCATCTTCTCAATTTTTTCTCCAATTTGTTTGATGGGTTCACTCTGCAATTCAATGATTTCACTATGGGTAATATTATTCTTTATTCTTGATTTTTTATGGTTTCAATTTCTCACAATTTCATCAATTTATTTAGAGGTTTCACTCTACAAATTATTGGTTTCACCAAGTTTATGAACATGGTCTATTTAGAAAAATTGATGGTTTCACCTTGAGAAATGGCAGGTTCACTATATGTGAAAAATATTTAAGATTTGAAAAAGTTCATTTCTAGTCTCCTCATCAATCCAAAAGCTACTTTAGAAACTAATAAACCATTTTTTTGGATGAATATGGAAAAGAATTAGACTTTATACATACAAGTAATTATTATTTATCTTTAAAACACTTTTATTTTGAGCTTAAAATGAACAAATATTTCAAATTTAGGTTTAAAAACAAATGCATTATTCATTTTATATTCTAAAATCTTTTTAATTAGTCATTTTCCTTCTTGCTTTTAAGTTTATTCTTATTGAAAGTTGTGTGTGTCTTGTGTGGTCCTTTTGCATGTATGTTCTCCCATTTTAGGTGACCTAGAAACATGAAGTACTAAGTTATTTTTAACCTAAATATTTACTTATTATTCTCTCCACTTTCCCTTTTAGAGGATTCTTGTCAAATCAGAATGACAAAACCTTCTTTTTATTTTGAATGTGTGGCATGGAGTTCATCTTCTTCTCACAAGTCCTTAAGGTACGTTAACTAATATTCCATCACCCAAAATTCATATCAACATCACTTATTTAGTTGGGTATACAAGTTTAGGTTACATTCAATCATTGTGAGTTAAGCAGGAGCATGTTTATATTAAACTATGAAATGAAGGGGCTTTTATGTTCCAACACATACATTAGACCATGTCCCCCAAAGATTGATTTTTGTGGTATAACTTCACTTAAATCCTATGGATGAAGTCATGACAAAGGAACAAAACCTTCTTGTGAATATCCCATTAAGTCTCGATGTCTAATTTATGGATTTATATCCTTCAAAGATTGAATAAAAAGCCAATAAAAGAGTATAAGCCTCTTTTATATGGAATAATTACTGATGTATGGGTGCAAAGGTAACAACCCTTGAATATTGTCTTACACATACAAACCTTTTAGATAAGGGTGGGATTAGAACACCACCAATAATGGTTTTTAATTATTTAATGAACTCTTAAAATTTTAATCCTCTCAAAGGTGAGTATTTTGAAGGATCAACAGATTGTGATGTAATACTTTTTTGGTTATTACAAATAGGGCCTTATGATTGATTGTATGATTGTTGTATCAAAACCTATTTATTTGAAAAATCCATTAAAAACCAAGATACCAAATTTATTGATTCAAACCAATTTCAAACACATGAATTTATATCTACTTACATAAAGAGGTGTTACTCTACAAAGTAAAAAATATATCTTTAAATATGTATTTCTTCACCTTGTTCAGTCACGTACCATTATTTTGAAAAACACATCATTAGGCTGTCAAATTTGAACCAAGTTATAAGTTCTAGAGCAAATTATAAATTACAACTTCAAACCAATTCAAGACCAAAGATCTAAATTGTTGTCCAAATCATGTTGTTATGTTATCCATTTAATTCCAAACCTAGTTTTAATTTTAAATATAAATTCCATTTCCAATCAACCTTATAAAGTCAAAGATAAACTTTTTGAAATTAAAAATTCAAATTCTAGTTCAATATTAATTTCACATTGTCCAAAGTCAACTTCATTCCAAAATTCATGCATTCTAATTTTAAAAGTTTATTAAACCTATCAATCTCCTTTTCTTTAATCATAAATTAAGCTTCCAATGTGGACCCTTCTAAGTCAATACCAACTTAAAATGATTTTAGGATTATAACATTGAAAACTTACACTCAAAACCATTTGATATACCTAAGAATTATATATACTTTTTGAGACACATTTGATTCATGTACCCTTGTTTGACTAGACAATTTATAGTTTAACACCTTTGATTGGTATATTCCATTGTGACATTTTCATTAAACATGAGTAGGACACATTAATTTAAAACTTTCACATTGATAAGTCTTATCTTAGGTTCTCTTTCAATTGAAACCATGCACCGAATTAAGACAAGTAATAGGTATCCAAGTTTATTTCAAAATGAAGTTAATAAACCTAAACATGTCAAAATATACAAGTAGTGAGGGTATATATAACCCCTCTTTTGATGAAGAGGTAGTTTATAACCCGTACGGGCATGACCAGTATATATAGGATGAGGTAGACCAATAATACCTTATAGATGTGCCATCTAATGCCAAATGTAAGCAATATGATTTATACATCCCAACCATACCATATAATGCCAAATAAGGACAATAAATGTACCTCATAAACCTACCATTTGATATAAAACATATACATAATTAAAATTACCTTATGAATGCACCACTAGTATAGAATATAGATAGGATCCATTTACATGACAAATATTCAATAACAAAAACAAACACCTCATAAGATTGCTATAAATGGATTCCAAATTTCATGTTGGATTTACCATAAAATATTAATCTATTGGTTAAGACTCCTAAATAGACACCCCTTATATTGATAGATAATTAAGGTGCTTGTAGCTAGGATTAAGGTTTTGTTTAAGATTATATTCAATCCCTATTAGTGTATAATAAAGAAAATGAACAACTAGTTGACCCTCCTGCACAAAGCCAATTTAAGTTATCTCAAATACAATAGACTATTTAGGTCATGGCTAATTAATTCAACTCATCAACTAATATAAAAATTAAAAATCTCACATTAATAGAATCCAATCCTCCAACCAAATAATCAATATATATATTACTCTATTCTATAACAAACACTAATCAATTTTATAGCACCACATTTGTTATAGATTTATTTAGCACACCTATAACCAAAAGTAATCTTAAAACTAATAACAATCCAAATAATCCCAATAGATTCCTTCTTATAATGTTTTGATTAATTTTTAACAAAGAAATGTAGATATGCCTAATCCATGACAACTAGTTACAAATACTCCTATTAATCCTCCACACCAAAATCTGGTAACCAATCCTCCACCTTAAAAAGTGAAGACTAATCTTCCACCCTAATAGGTGGTGACCAATATTCCACTTCAAAAAGTAATGACCAATATACTACCATAAAAAGTGGTAGTGAATCCCCAAAAGATGTTGTCTAAATAATGTCATGTTTCTTCAATCCAACAAGTTCCACTTAACCAACAACAAGTTCTTCTTATATAACAAATCCCTACTAATCAACATCAAGTTCCCCTTCATTCTCAACAAATACCATTCAATTATAAATAAACTATTCCTCCATTTGGACTTTTTTTCCCTCCAAATAAACACCACACTCAATAATAATTGTCATACCAATAACTAGTACCCTATTAATAATATGACCCTGATTAGAGGGTGAATATTCTTGCTAGAACCAATGGAGTGAAAATTTACAAATATTCCATATCACCTATTATTCTGGTTCAAATGGACCCTCTTTTGCCTAATCCCTCTCATTCTTGTCCCACATACCAAGACTTGTAAGAGGTGAAAGATGTAGTTTTTTCCATCCAAGCAAGAAATCAAGGAAAAAGGTTTATGTTAGGTGATATAAGTTATTATCTATTTGATATGAGTTATCTTAAAATACCATTGTTTAATCATTTTTAGATTCCCATATTTGATAAATACAAGGGGAAAGGTGATCCCAAGTAGAACTTGAAATAATTTATTTTGGTTTATCAAGAAGTTGCATATAATAGTATATATTTGCTTCACCTATTTCCTTGTAATTTGGTTGGGTAGGGCTTGGAGTGGTTTCTCCATCTCCCAAATAATTATGTTGAAAAATTTGATGACCTCTATGAGAAATTATAAAAAATCTCTTATAATGTGCAACATGAACTGGGTAGGTCAATTTATGTCAGGATAAATAATAAGGATGAAAAACTTTTGCTAGCTATTTTTTATGATAGTGTGTATTGTCCAACTGATTCCCAAATAATCTCCCTAATAAATAATTATTTTTAGTTTTTAATGCTAATCTATAATTATACATAGTTTATAATCTCAAGCTTCATTATGCTAATATGTTTGAATAAATTATTTCTAAGGAATTACAAATTTAGAAATCCCTTATTGATGGAGTTATCAAGATTTATTTTCCAAACCAATTTTAGAACAAGGCTCGACTATAATCTCTAGTACAAGCTCAAGAGAATACATCAAAAAATACTAAATTATTTAATAGGAACAAAAATGTTGTAAGTGATGGAGTAACTAAATCTAGATATGTACAAATAGTATAACCACATCTTGCTACATAAAACATGCTTTCTCATACACTCACCTTTTAAATACCACCTCCAAGAAGAGGTCAATACCAAAATAAAAATTTTAGCAACTTTGGAGATCCAATAAAATAAATATTTAAAAAATTGGTTGCTACTAATATGGTTATTTGGTTAATTCCAAAACCATTCCCAAAAATCCAACATAAACCCAATTAGTACATATAACATGAGTTCTATGACTACCATCGAGTTATAGGTCATTTAGTTCATATATGCATGAAACTCCACCACTTCATTTAGGATTTGTTAGAGAATGGTGAAATAGAGTTGGATGATGTTACTTCAACATCTAACTAGAATTTTTTCATTTATTAAAACCCTTTTATAAAACACAACTCTAACAAAAATAAACAACATCAGACTAATAATTATAACTAGAATAGGCCTCCAAGAAATTACAATTAAGGATATAATCAAAAAATAAAATAACAAAATCATAATCAAGGTCAACACACCCAGTCCAACCAAGTCAATTATAACACTATCCATTATGACTACGATAATGATGTAGGTCATATTACCAGTGGACATATGGCCACTATTAAGATCAATTATAAGCCAACATCTATTCATACCCAATGTATATAAATTTTAGGACCTCTTCCCTCTTATATTGATAATCCTCTATTGGTGTGACTTCACTTTCATGCAATCCAATGCTCAAATGTTACCATTCTATGTCCTTATTTTCCTTATTCTAATTATAGTAACCCCTCACCAACATGAGATTTGATCAATCTCAACTTGATGTTCTATGGTTACCATCCAAGGTCCCACACCTTATTTCTCCAATAAGCCTATTCAAGGCCCTCTTCCTAAAAAATACAAGCCAATTGATTTCACTAATGATAAGTCATATGATATTTTATAATAATTACAAAATAAACTGATGCAAATTTCTATCTTAAATCTTCTACATAAAACTAATGTCCAAATAACCATATCGAATGAATTATTATGTCAATCTAAAGTTCCAAATGACATTTATTTTAAAAATTCCAAACACTTGTGAGTCATTTGGCCCCTATCCAACAAATTAAATTTGATGAGAGTGATATGTCATCCCTTGGTCCTCTTCATAATAACCCACTTTATACAGAGACCATCATTTCCTATCATAAATTTAAATGTGTCCTCATAAATAATGGGTTAAGTTTGAATATTGTAACATTGAAACTGGTCTAACACTTGGGTTACACAACAATAAATCTGTAACCAGATACCATTATGATTAAGGCATATGATAATGAGGAATAATAACTATAGGTCACCATTTTATTCAATGTTATCATAAGGTCCTTAGCACATGATAATTTATGCCATGTCCTAGATCTATAACTATCATATGATTTACTCCTTGGGTGACCTTAGATACATGACATACATGTAATAACTTCTATGTTATATTAGTGCATCAAATTCCCTCACTCAAGTTTGGAGGTCACCATACTTGGAGATTTGTATCCATACCAACATTGTAAACATATGGAAGTGGAATATGAAAGATACAAATATCACCTTGGCCTAGAGCATGTCCCTAAAAAGGACAAAGATGTAGCTATTTAATCCCTTGAGTATAATTACATGAACCCAAGTAATCTTGAGTCTACTTAATTTATACCTCCCCTTTAAATATCCAACCATTTTACCATTTAATATATATGTCTTAGTGAATATCAAGTTGGCAATGCCTTTCATATTGTTAAATTGCCACACTGCCCAAAACATATGGTAGACCTAAATTAAAACCTACTCAAATAGAATGGTATAAGAAGGTTGATCCTCACTAAAAGGGACCCATTAATATCATAAAAACTATTTCACAAGACAAATATTATATGTAAGGTGACAGTGACTCATGGTTGTATAATGATGACCTCACAACTTGTTATCAAAGCAATAAGTATCATATCCCAAACATGATAATGGATAATCAAGATTATCAAGGTAAAGGGCTAGGGAAAAAAAAAATAACCTATTGAGCTAGTATTTATTTCCAAACACAAGGGTACTCAAGGTATTAGATACAAATCACCTAGGGGTGACCACTTAGATCTTGAGATTTATACTAATTTACCATATAATGATAATGATGTTGGTAGTGACATAGAGTCCTATTATAGCATCTATGATGATTTATCTAAAACCAACCCATTTACCCTAACACCATTTGTACCATCACTTACATGCCATCTTATTCCCCTATTTTCTTTGTTGTCCCCCAAAAATATCACTCATTTTTGGGACAACATTTGAACTATTTTGGTCCTACATTACAAAATTGTCTCTTCCCTTTTCAAAATTTGTCTTGGGCATTCAAATTCCTCATTTTTTAAGCTTCTCAAAAATCTACAGACTCTGCAGGATTAAATCTACAGACTCTATAGGCTTAAATCTACGGACTCAACAGGCTTGAATCTGTGGACTCAGCAGGAAGATAAAATCTACAGACTCTGCAGGCCAAGTTCAATGGGCTTTACAAGTTGATTTATATGGACTTGGTTTCTATGAACTCTGCAAGATTATTTCAGTGCCTTGGTTCAATCAAAAATATCTATCGACAAGCATTCAAGCAAAAGAGGATTGAACCATTGGATCATTGAACCATTGAACCACTTTGGTTCAAAGGTTTAATGAGTTCAAGGTTCAATCAGTTCAATGCTCTTAGTTCAATCGGTTCATCCACTTTGTTTCAATGTTTTGGTTCATCCTTTGGTTTAATCAAATGGTTTTTAGTCAGTTCAAGGCTTTGTTTGAACCATTGAAACAAAACTTGGTTCAACAGTTGGTTCAATGTCTTTATTTTCAATGGTTAGCTCATCGCTTCAGTTCAATCAAATGAACCATTAGCTTGAACCATTTTGGTTCAAAGCCTTGGTTCAATGAAGAGGTTCAACATCTTGTGGTTCAATGGAGCGGTTCATCAACTTGGTTCATTCAATTAAACCATCAGCTTGAACCATTTTGGTTCAAAGCCTTGGTTCAACGAAGAGGTTCAATGCCTTGGTTCAACAGAGTGGTTCAACAACATGGTTTAAAGGAGCGATCCAATGTAAAAGTTTAAAGAGCCTCCCGAAGGACAAGTGCCCTTGTGGAGGGCACTTGGTCGACAAAACACCCTTTGGAAGGGTCCTTTTCGAAGAAGGCTACAAAGGTAAAAATTCCTTCAGAAATTTTGTTTAAGGCAGACAGTCATAATTCTTTCAGACTTTTGTCTGAAGGAATTCCTTTAGAAAAAAAGTCTGAAAGAATTCAAGAAGCGGTTGCGGGCAAAAAGCTTGAAGAAATAACCAAGGCAAAAGTGATAAGAACATTTTTCATGGACTTTATGTCTGTGGGAAATTTCCATGGAATTTTTGTCTATGGGAATTTGTCTGGGGAAAAATGCCCGCAGGAAACCCGTGAAAGGCCACCGAAGGACCCCGAAGGGTAGGTGCCCTTGCAGGGGACTCTCGGCTACCGAATAGAAGGAAACTTCCCCAAAGTTGAAGGGTCACCTTCCCTTCGGGAAGATGTAAAACAAGAAGCCTGAAGTCCATTCAGAGATCATTTCTTAAGGCTCGAAAGGGTAGTTTATTTCCAAAAAAATGCCAAATAGAAAAGCCAAAGAAGGACCAAGGGGTGACATGATCGAAGATGTCAAATTCAAGAAAATGAACTAGCCATTGAAAACATGGTGACAGGCACATGAACATCAATTTTAAAGCTCATAAAATAGTCATTGATCCTTTGAACCTATAGACCTGAATGCATTCACAGGATTTAAAGCCAAGACTAGTAAAAAGAGAGGAAGGAATAGAACAACAAATTGAATCCAGGACCTGATTCAATTAACCAATAAAGAAGGAATGATGAAGGAAGGATCAGATCGCTAGGTGGACATTGAAATTTGCAAACTTTCAATAAGCATGACTTGTTTCCCTGCATTAAGAAAAATAAATGGGTAGATGCCCCTAATTTCTAACATGTCTTCCCAATAGTTTTCAATGCAACATGATGTGTTACTATTCCCCAGTCCTTCTTAAAGTGGTTATATAAGGGAATCTCTTATATTGTAAATATATCTCTTTTTGACAATCAGAATGAAACTCTGCCCAAATTGATAGACACTTCTGAGACTTTGAGCTTAGTTTGTTTATCATATTTTGTAATTGGAATAAGAAAGCAAGTGGTTTTTCAGACTTTGTGTTGTAATATCTTTGTTATTGAGGAAACTGTTCTTATGTATTTTTCCTTAATATATCTTCTATTCCTTTAATTCAAAAAGCAGAATTAGTGACAACAGTCAAGAAGGTGTCTTGAAGAGTCAACTGTGGAGATACTTTGTGCCCCCATAATTGCCTTTTATTGTGTTTTCTTTTTATTTCTATGTAAAGGACTTTGGGAAGACTTTGTGCCCTCATTATCCTTTGTATCTTACTCTTGAGCAATTCAGGTGGAGACTTTGTGTTGTATCTCGATTTGTTGGTTACTAGGTCCTTTGCTACATTTTGCATTTACTACCAGGAGTATTCTTGTGGTTTGTTGAATAGTACTTATAAAAGAAGAGGATTGCTGTCTATTGTTTCCATTGAGTTTTTCCTTTGATTTGCATGCATCATCTCTGAAGAAAGAGAGATGGATGGTTTGTCCTACCCTTGAGTATTATTTTTTTGTTTATATATATATATATATATATATATATATATATATATATATATATACCTACAGGGAACCTCCCCTTGATGAGAGAAGAGATCAGTCTCCTTTTGATGTGGTAAATCTACACATTTGGATGACTAATCTTCCTACTTTGGCTGATAAGATGTATTTTGTTTATCAGTACGCTGATTGACAAAATATTCAACCAATAGTTTTTGGCGACTCTGCTAGGGATATAATTATTCTATGCAATTTGGAACCTCAAGTTTTATATTAAAACATCACCTATGTCTTACCCATTATCATTATAAACCTTATCCATTACAGACTCTGGTGACTCCATTACTTTTCTTACCCATTATCCGTTTATAGCCTTACCATCTTCCTCCACCTCCATTATTTTATCTAGTTTGCAAAACCAGAGCTATTGGGAAAGAATGCATAGTTTAAAGCCTCAAGCTTTAACTGAAGCAAGGTCAATTCTTTTCCATTTTTGTTTCACAATTTGGCAGATTCAAGGTATACACAAAGCCAAAGGGCTAAAGGTATCATTGACCCTGTATTTGAGTTGGTACAACAAAGTGATTTTGATTTGTTTCCTTCACCATCTCATCTCCAATGAACCAAGAGTTTTCCTCCTACTAAAGTTAGATCTCCATTGCCAGATGAAGTATCTATTTCTATTGTTGATAAAGCTTTACCAATAATTACCCCTCTGAGATTTGTTATCCCTCCTTTTCATAATCCTACAATGGTAGTTCAAGGTCCCTAGGGTAATGTTTTTGGTCCTCTCAATCTTACTCCAACCTCTACATGAGCTTCCACACAGTTCAAGGAAGAATTTCCCCAAATTCTATGGTGATGGGAAAGTTCATCCTAATGAACACATTGTAGCCTTCAGCATAGCTTGTGGGGTAATCAGAGTAGAATTTGAAGATGTAGCAGTCAAGCTTTTTTTGGAAACATTACAAGGTGCTGCTGCAAATTGGTTTTATCATCTACAGGCTCGGTTAGTGACTTATTGGAATACTCTCAAAGATAAGTTTGAAGCCAGATTCAAACCTGAAAAAGATGTACATGCACTTCTGGCTCAACTTACTCAGATGAAGAAAGAACCTTATGAGCCTATGAGAGACTTCATATCCAAATTTGACAAATTGAGAAATAGAATTCCTATAATTTCTTGACCTACAGCTGAGAATCTCAAATGCTTTTTCATTAATTCTCAGTTACCTGAAGTAAGTTTTCTCTTAAGACGTGCTAGTCAAATAGATCTCGATGTAGCTCAACATTTGGCTACTAAGGTAGAAGATGATCTCATCTTAGTAAGTAAGATAAGAAAAGATCCAAATAAAAATAGAGCTTCATCATCTTCTGAATATTTTATCTACAAGCACCACCGATCCAATGGTGCAAAAATTGGCAAATGAGTTGCTTGCTCTCAAAAAGCAAATGGCTCAAGGAATGTCTTCTACTCCTTCATACAGAAGGACATTCCCAAATTAGTCATATCAGGGCAATGCTACTAGGAATCAAGGGCAATAGAATCACCTTCCTCCCCCACAAAGGAAACTTGCCCTAGAAGCTCCTCCAACCAATTTAGCAATGGGATATCTTGAAGCAGATTTAGAGTTCTCTTTCTAACTTAAATTGAATGAAGAAAATGACGTTGATCTCCTTGAAGAAAATCAAGAAGAATTAGCTAGTGACTCCCATATTGGTTTCTTAAACTACCAGGATGAACTCAAAAACAAAGGAGAAGCTTTTGATGGATCATACATAGTGTTTACCAAGTCCAAAAAACAATCAGTCTAGTAGGCTGATAAAGAGAAGATAGAAGAGCAACCATAGCTAGCAGTCACGATTGTTAAGCGTGGAACCATTCTACCTTTTCATTCAAAGGATTTGGTAATCACTCAAAAATAAAATACATCAATTTCACCTTCCCCTTCTACTTTAAATTCACAAACCAACCCACCTCTCTTCCCTTTTAAAATTTAGAAAGTTGAAGTACCTTTCTCTGTACCTAGTTTGATTCAGCCATTTGACATAATAGATCATGTCAAAAAGAAAAAAAATACAAATTTCTGATTTTGAATATTTGTAGTCCAATCTTGATCAATTGAATAAGCTGGTCCAATATGTCAAGAACTAAACTATCCCTACAGGACAAAAGGATAAAAAGGTAACTCCTGATTCTCCAAAGAACATGCCTATTCCAAATAATATGGTCATTACTCCCCCAACTACTCCTATAAAAATAGAACCTTTTTATGTTTTCTTGTTAATTAATGGTCACAAGCTGAGTAACTATATTATAGACTCAAGCACATCTGATAATGTCATGCCAGCTAAAGTAACTGAGTCTCTTGGTCTCACACTGACCAAGACATTTGGGAGATGTTTCTCCATGGAGAACAAGCAAGTACCATTGCTGGGGCAAATCAAAGATGCCCAATTTGCATTTGCAGCCTTTCCAGACAAGAGAATCAAGATGACTGTCTTGGTGGCTGACATCCTAGCATCTTATGGAATTTTGCTTGGACATTTTTTTTTCAAGAACATGGGAGGAGAACTAAGCATGGATCTGTCTGAGGCAAGGATCCCTGTCTAAGGTGTAATGAAGAGGTTACTCCCTGAAAAGGAAGCAAAGTATGTGGTCACCTAGACATCATCCCCTAAAGCTCAAATCCTTTTTGAGTCCATAGGTATGGGTAATTATTTTCTATCTATAGATGAAGTGCATGAAACATTTGATATAATTCTTTAAAGGGTCAACTCAAAAATTAGTTCAACAAGAACAACAAAAAAACTAGTAGGCTATAGTACAGACCAAGAAGGATCCTCCATCTCTGATGAAGGAAAGTCTAAAGAAAAATTAGTATCATATGAGATATAGACTTTGTAATTTAATGGTAACTATTCCTCTACTGATTCAGGAGCTAGGATTGTGTTGAAATCTCCTCAAGGAGATATGTTTCCTTCACCTTACAAACTACATTTTAGCAACACTAATAATACATCTGAATATGAATCTTTGCTACTTGGCATGAAGGCTACTCAAGAAAAAGGCATCAAGTTTCTTCATGCCAAAGGGGATGCTAAATTAGTGGTTTGTCAAGTGAGGAACTTATACAAAACCAAGAATGAAGGATTACACCACTACCATAACTTGGTTTAGGATCAAATTGAAAGCTTTGATGCTTTCAACATTTTTGCTATACTTAGAGAGTCTACTAACAGAGTTGATGCACTTGCTATTTCAAGAACTCTCTTAGTTCCTCATTTAGATTTCAAAGAAGATAGGTATACTATAGAGCTGGTCTATGGACCAAGTGTTCCTGACAATGCTGATCATTGGCAAGTATTCAATGATGATCATCAAATCATTTCCTTCTTAGAATGAAAAGATAATTTTAAACAACTATGTTTTGAACTCAGTGAATCTCAGAAGAATGAATCAACCTCTAAATCTAGTTTAGATATTAATGAAGAATTTTTACAGCTGAAAGGAAATAAAATTCCCAAAGGCCTGGTTTCTCTTGAAAAAGTTGTTTGACAAGCATGATAGATTCATCAAACAACAACAAACAGACTTGAGTTTCTCTCAAGGATTCGATCAAGTGAATTTGACCACTGAAGAAAATCCCAAGATGGTCAATATTGGTAAGTGCAACACCCCTAAAGAAGGATTCAAGTTCACCTCTTTACTCCATCAATACATGGATGTCTTAACATATTCTTATGAATACTTGAAATCTCTTAGACCTGATGAAATCTGCCATGACATTCCTCTCAAGGCTGACTCAATGCCATACAACAAAAATCTAGACAGTATAATCTAAAAATATCATGTACTATTTTGTCTAAGATACAAAAAATGTTAAATTCTAGAATCATCTTCCCAATCCATCATTCCACGTGGATCGCAAACATAGTGCCTGTAAGGAAGAAGAATGGCGAAATTCACATTTGTGTAGATTTCAGGAATCTAAATCAAGCATCTTTGAAAGATAATTATCCTTTGCCAATCATGGGTCAAGTACTTCAAATAGTGATAGGTTTAGAGATGTTATCAATGTTGGATGGCTTCTTAGGATAAAATCAAGTTGAAGTTGGTAAAATAGACCAACACAAGACTGCATTCACCACACCTTGGGGTACATTTGCATATAGAAGAATACCTTTTGGCTTGATAAATGTTGGTGCTACCTTTCAAAGAGATATGAATCTAGCTTTCAAAGATGAGATTGGTAAACTCATAGTTGTATACCTTGATGACTTGACTATCTTTTCAAAGCATCGATCTGATCATATATGCCACCTATAACAAGTGTTAGAGCACTGCTGCCAAAATGGTATTTCCTTAAATCCTAAAAACTCTATTTTTGGAGTAACAGAGGGGAAACTCCTTAGACACATTATGTCTAAATAAGGCATAAAGATTGACTCATATAGATTCAAGTCTATTCAAGAGCTTAATTTGCCTACAAGCAAAAATGTTGTTCATTCTTTCTTCGAAAAAGTGAATTTCTTACGGAGGTTCATCCCCGAATTTGCTAAAAAAACTAGACACATTATGAACATGATGAAAGGGAAGACCATCTTCAGCTAGAATAAAGAAGGCAAGTCAACATTTTAGGATATCAAGACTGCCATTGCTCACGCCCCTACCTTGGTTTGTCCAGATTACAACAAAGATTTCATCATATACAACTATGTGTCTGAACATACTCTTTCAGCAATTCTTGTTCAACAGGACAAGGAAGGTATGGAATATCCTATCTCTTTCATGAGTTGCCCTCTCAAAACCCATGAGATGAAGTATTCAAATATAGAGAGGCATGCTTATGCATTGGTGAAAGCAGTCAAATATTTTCACTTCTATATTAACTCAACAAGAGTTTGGCATGAAAAGAGGTAATTAGATTACAAAGATCCAAGAATTTGATCTAGACATCAAGCTGACAAAGCTGGTTAGGGGTAAAGGCCTATGCCAATTAATTGCTGACAATAAGCCAGAAGACACACAATGTGAAGAAATTGAAGTGGAAAAAACACTAATAGTCTTTTTTGTCTCCACTACCAATGAGTGGTATTTAGGTATCACTCATTTCCTTACTTATGGTGAATGTCTTACTCATTTGTCTTACAAAGAAAGGAGGACTATCAAAGTTGAAAGCTACCAATTTTGTCCTTTGGGACAACAAATTGTACAAGAGAAGCATAGATGGAGTATTCCTTCGCTATGTAGACAAAGAGAAACAAAGCCAGCTTTTGAAATCTTTCCACAATCTGGCCTATGGAGGACATTTTTTTCTCCTGTGACTACTCACAAGATTTTGTGAGCCAGGTATTACTGGCCAACTCTTTTCCAAGATGCACATAAGTGGGTGAGAAAATATGAACTCTGTCAACAATTTGTTGGAAGACCCAAGTTAGTTGCTATGCCTCTCAAGCCAGTGATCATAGAAGAACCTTTCTAGTAATGGGGACTTGATTTTATTGGGACTATAAACCCATTATCAAGTGCTAGACATTATTATGTCCTTACAACAACTGACTATTTCACCAAGTGGGTAGAAGCAATCCCAACTAAGCATGCTACTTCAAAAGTTGTATGCAACTTCCTCAAAGAGAATATCATTTCCAGGTTTGGAGTTCCAATCAAAATTGTTACTAATAATGTAGCTTGTTTCACCTCTCAATAGATTACACAATTCTATTTCCATTATGGAATTACACTCTCTCACTCTTGATTATTTTCCACAAGGGAATGGACAAGCTAAATCTAGCAATAAAAACCTGGTAACTATTATCAAGAAGCTAGCAGATGACAATCAAAGGACATGGCATAAAGCATTAGTTGATGCTCTATGGGTAGACATAATCACACCAAAGAGGGCAATTGGTATGTCTCCTTTTCAACTTCTTTACGGTATCAATGCTGAGATACCAATCACCTTAGAATTGCCAGCCGTGAAATTGGTAAAGGCAATTGAAGATCAAACATATGAAAGTTCTCTTGATAAAAGAATCATGTGCCTGACTAAGCTAGAAGAATAGAGAACCATGGTGGTGGATAGAATTGCTGCTCATCAAAGTCTAGTAAAGAAACTCTTTCACCAGAAGGCTAAAAATCATGGTTTCCAAATTGGGGATCAAGTCTTGATGTGGGACAAAAGGAGAGAACCAAAGGGGATGCATGGAAAGTTTGACTCCCTTTGGAGAGTCCCATTTATAATTCATCATCACATTAGTGAAAATAGCTTTCTAATGAAATATCAAGATGGTATACTCTTTTCTCTACCTCACAATGGGAAACATCTGAAACATTTCAACTCTTGAAGTGTTAGATCATTGCATCTGTATATATGTATATTTGTACAATTTTTAATTCTATTTTGTTTTATTTGTTTTCTTTTTGATGCCTTTCATTTTTGGGTAGCATGACTCTAGAGCCCAATGGTACATATGAAGACACTGGAGATTTTGGATTCTACTCCTTTAAATTCTTTTTGCCATTGACAGAAGTTCCCCAACTGGAGCCAGCTGTTGTCCCCCAAAAATATCACTCTTTTTTGGAACAACATTTGAACTATTTTGGTCCTACAGACCAAAATTGTCTCTTCCCTTTTCAAAATTTGTCTTAGGCATTCAAATTCCTCATTTTTCAATCTTCTCAAAAATCTATGGACTCTACAGGCTTAAATCTATGGACTCTGTAGGCATTAAATCTATGGACTCAACAAGCTTGAATCTATGGACTCAGTAAGAAGAGAAAATCTACGAAATCTATATGCTAAGTTAAATGGGCTTTACAGGTTGATTTCTATGGAATTGGTTTCTATTAACTTTTCAAGATTGTTTCAGTGCCTTGGTTCAATAAAAAATATCCATCGGTAAGCATTCAAGCAAAAGAGGCTTGAACCATTGGACTGTTGAACTGTTGAACCAATTTGGTTCAAAGGTTCAACGAGGTCAAGGTTCAATTAGTTCAATGCTTTTAGTTCAATCGGTTCATTCACTTTGTTTCAATGTTTTGGTTCATCTTTGGTTCAATCAAATGGTTCGTCAGTTGGTTCAAGGCTTTGTTTGAACCATTGAACCAAAACTTGGTTCAATGGTTAGTTCAACGTCTTTTAGTTCAACAGTTAGTTCATTGCTTCAGTTCAATCAAATGAACCATAGACTTGAACCACTTTGGTTCAAATCCTTGGTTCAATGAAGAGGTTCAACGTCTTGTGGTTCAATGGAGCAGTTCATCAACTTGGTTCATTCAATTGAACCATCGACTTGAACCATTTTGGTTCAAAGCCTTAGTTCAATGAAGAGGTTCAATGCCTTGGTTCAACAGAGTGGTTCAATAACATGGTTGAAAGGAGCGATCCAATGTAAAAGTTCAAAGAGCCTCCTAAAGTACAAGTGCCCTTGCGGAGGGCACTTGGTCGATAAAACACCCTTTGGAAGGGTCATTTTCAAAGAAGGTCGCAAAGGTAAAAATTCCTTCAGAAATTTTGTTTAAGGCAGACAGTCATAATTCTTTTGGACTTTTGTCTGAAGGAATTCCTTTAGATAAAAAGTCTGAAAGAATTCAAGAAGTGGTTGTGGGCAAAAAGCCTGAAGAAATAACCAAGGCAAATGTGATAAGAATATTTTCCGTAGACTTTTTGTATGCAGGAAATTTTTGCAGACTTTTTGTCCATAGGAATTTGGCTGGGAAAAAATTCCTGTAGGAAACCCATGAAAGGCCATCGAAGGACCCCAAAGGGTAGGTGCCCTTGCAGGGGACTCCTGGCTGTCGAATAGAAGGACACCTCCCTGAAGCCGAAGGGTCACCTTCCCTTCAAGAAGATGTAAAACAAGAAGCTTGAAGACCATTCAAAGATCATTTCTTCAGGCCTAAAAGGGTAGTTTCTTTCCATAAAAATTCCAAACAAAAATTCCAAAGAAGGACCAAGGGGTGATGTGCCCGAAGACGTCAAATTCAAGATAGTGAACTAGCTCGTTGAAAACATAGCGACGGACGCGTGAACATCAATTTTAAATCTCATAAAATAGTCGTTGATCCTTTGAACCTATAGACCTGAATGCATTCAAAGGATTTAAGGCCAAGACCAGCAAAAAGCGAGGAAGGAACAGAATGGAAAATTGAATCCAAGACCTGATTCAATTAACCCGGAAAGAAGGAATGATGAAGGAAGGATCAGATCGCCAGGTGGACATTGAAAGTTGCAAACTTTCAATAAGCATGACTTGTTTCCCTACATTGAGAAAAACAAATGGGTAGATGCCCCTAATTTCTAGCCTGTCTTCTAATAGTTTTCAATGTAACATGATGTGTTACTGTTCCTGAGTCCTTCTTAAAGTGGCTATATAAGGGACTCTCTTCTATTGTAAATATATCTCTTTTTGATAATCAGAATGAAACTCTGCCCAAATTGAAAGACACTTCTGAGACTTTGAGCTTAGTTTTTTTTATCATATTTTGTTATTGGAATAAGAAAGCAAGTGGTTTTTCAAACTTTGTCCTGTAATATCTTTGTTGTTGAGGAAACTATTCTTATGTCTTTTTCCTTAATACATCTTCTGTTCCTTTAATTTAACAAGCAAAATTAGTGATAGCAATCAAGAAGGTGTCTTGAAGAGTCAACTTTGGAGAGACTTTGTGCCCCCATAATTGCCTTTCAGTGTGTTTTCTTTTTATTTCTATGTAAATGACTTTGGGAAGACTTTGTGCCGTCATTGTCCTTCGTATCTTACTCTTGAGAAATTTAGGTGGAGACTTTTTGATGCATCTCGATTTGTTGGTTACTACATCCTTTGCTACATTTTGCATTTACTACCAAGAATATTCTTGTGGTTTGATGAATAGTACTTATAAAAGAAGAGGAGTGCTGTCTATTATTTCCATTGAGTTTTTCCTTTCATTTGCATGCATCATCTCTAAAGAAAGAGAGATGGATGGTTTGTCCTACCCTTGAGTATTATTTTCTATATATATATATAGTATAGGGAACCTCCCCTTGATGAGAGGAGAGATCAGTCTCCTTCTGATGTGGTAAACCTACACATTTGGATGACTAATCTTCCTACTTTGGCTGATTAGACCTATTTTGTTTATCAATATGCTGATCGAAAAAATATTAAACCAACATTCTTCCATCACTCCAAGTATATTAACTGGGACCAACAAGTTTCACACATACCATTAGAGGATTTCCAAAATGAAGAGGCGATTTCTAAGTTCTTGGGCATTAGAGACCATTTGCCAATTGGTGATCATAAGAAATGATTTCCTATTACATTGTAACCTAAAACTCATTTTAGAGAGAAGGTGAACTTCTTTAGTCAAAGATAAAAATAATAATAAAATGAAACATTTATGTCCCCTAGTGAAAATCTCTTTGAGGCACTTACAAACCGAGGAAAAAGTAAAGAAAAAGATAAGTCTCATGGTGACAACCTATGTTAGGCACCATTGGATGGGGAAGTTCACTCTATTTAAAAAAGTATTAGGGTACTTGTAGTCTTATAATATCATGTGAATATGAGACCAATTGAGATGATAAAAAAGTATATGAGCAATTGGTTTAGGATTTCCTTCATGTATTTATGAAGTGGCCTTTTCTAGATTTTAGTGCTTCTAATTATTCATACATGGGTGAGCTTGATGAGTAAGTTGGGAAATAACATGAATAAGAATACAAATTTATAACATTGTTAAATATTCTAGAATATGGTTCCACATTGATTGTATAATATACCATATGAATCAATATTAGAACACTGACCAATCCTAAATGGATCAAAATTGGAGCGTCTCTCACTGAAGAGGAATGTGAGCTTAATATTGACATCCTTTGGGAGTTTGTTGATATTTTTTATTGGTATTATTTATATACTCCTATTTTTTACCATTATTTATTTTTACATCACCTTACTATACACTTAGATGCAAACCCAATCAAGTAGAAATGGAGAAAAATGCATCCTCACATTACCATCCTAGTTAAGAAAGAATTTGAGAAATTATTGGAGGTAGGATGTATTCATCCCATAGATTACTCATAGTGGATATAAAAAATGATTTAATTCATAAAATAGCCATAAGGATTTCACTTATTTACCAATTTTAGAGACATCAATAAAACACGCCCACAATATGATTTTACTTTGTCAAACATTGATATACTTTTAGATTCTTTAACAAGGTATGAGATGTTATCTCTTATGTATGGATTTTGTAGATATAGTTGAATAAAAATAACAATAAATAACAACACAAAACTATGTTAAACACTCCATGGGGCATGTTTTTTTATCAAGTAATGTCATTAAGCTTTAAGAATTATGGTACTACATACCAACATGAAATTATTGTAATCTTCCATGACATGATGCATAATATTATTAGAGATTATGTGCATGATATTTTTAGAAAATATAAGACCAGGTTAGGATATCCATATGTTTCAAATGATATTTTAAAGGATTTTTGAATCCAAATTACACCTTAACCCTAAGAAGTGTGTATTTGGCATCACCTGTATATTTATAAGTTTCATTTTCTCTCACAGGGGTATTGAAGTTGATCTATCCAAGGCTAAGGCTATTGAAAAAATGGTACCCCCTTATAATTGAAGTATCTCCTTATCTTAAAATTAAATATCCAATCCATTCAAAGCTTCATTTCCCAATTGTCATACATGTGTCATCCCTTTATTCATCTTTTGAAGAAAGACAAATTTTTCATGGAGCACTAATTGTCAATAGGCCTTTGAGCACGTGAAAGATTATTTAGAAAATAAACCATTAGTATCTCCACCTACACTTATAAAACCATTGATTTTATATATTTAAATAACTAAGCATTCCTTGGGGGCACTCTTGGCCCAACAAGATGCATAGGGAAAACAAAGAATTGTATACTATTAAAATTACACACTAGTTTCTTATGAACATAATTATATCTCAGTTGAAAAATCTTGATTAGTGATGGTATTTTTAGCCTATAATTTAAAAAATTATATGATAAAAAAAATATTGTTATCACTAGTGTAGATCCACTAAAATATATACATAACATGGCAACTTTGACTTGTCATAGGGCTAAATGGGTCATGTTCTTGAGTGAGTTTGAGATTGAATATGTACATCTAAAGGTGATTAAATGGCATGTACTTGTAGAATAAATTTATGAATCACCCTTATCAAATGTGAAACCACTAAATTTAGTTTCTTTTATGATTCAATAATGACTATGGATGAAACCTCCTCTAAATCACAAAACTAAACACTCTACTTTGATGGTTCCTACACATCCCATGGATTTGGAACCAATATTCTATTTATTACATTATATGAGCATATTATTAGGAAATAATTTCATATTGTTTTCACCTATAAAAACAACATAGAAAAATACAAAGCACTCCTTTCAGGTATTTTCTAGGAAGTACAATGAAATATTAAGCAACTACGTGTTCATGGGGATTCCTAATTTATCATTAACTAGGTGATAGAGAAATACCAGAATAAGGATGATAAGGTCATTGATTAAAAAAATGATTGATACTCTCAATTATAACTTGGAAAATATCCAATTTGAGTATATTCTAAGGGACAATAACAAGACTATATATGTAATGGAAATAATTAGCTCATTAATAATGATTGAGAATCATTTTTTAAATTACTAGTTCCTTATTAAACATCTTCAAAAACTAATACATGAACATTCAATGTCTAAAATGACATGTGATATTGTTGGTCCCAAGTCACCATGGTATTCTAATATATATGACCACCTCTATGACCACATTATCCCTACCAATATTTCTCGTAACAAAAAAAAGATTTTATTTACAATAACTTTTGTTATATCTTTGTTAGTGCCATACTCTATTATAGAGGATATGATGAAAATCAAATTCATTATCTAAATTTAGTAGAGTTGAGATTAACACTAAAATATGTATACAAATGGATTTATGGGGCCCACATGAATAGAATGGTCTTTACCAATAAATTCCTACATATAGGGCATTACTAGCCCACTATAGAAGTAAATTCCTATGCCATGGTAAGAAGTGTGTTCCTTGTTAGAAATATGCCAATATCATTCATGCTCTATCCCAAGGAATTCAATATATTATTACTCTAAGGCCACTTTCCACATGGGGAAATGAACTTGTAGGGAAAATCAATCGTACTTCTTTAGATGTCCATAAACACATCCTCACTACAACTAATTATTTCAATAAGTGGGTTGAAGCCATTCCCTTCACTTACATAAATAGTAAGCACATTTTCAAATTCATTCTAAACCACCTCATTTTCCATTTTAACATCCATTTTGATCTCATTTTTGACAATGGAGGCTCATTTAAAAATAAGGATGTCAAAGCCCTCTATGCCAAGTACCATATCAAACAACAATTTTTCACTATTATTTAACCTAAATTAATGGCCAACCCAAATAATTTAACAAAACCCTTGTTTAAATCCTTAAAAAAAATATTAATTCCATTATCTGTGATTGACACTTTTTTATTATTCCCCTCCCTCTATGCCTACCATATCGATACACAAACCCAAATAGGAGGCACACTGTATTCCCTAGTTTATAGCACTGAACCTATTATCCATATAGAGATTGAGTTACCTTCCTTGCATAATTTATTGAAAGATATCATCAATGATTAGGAGTGTATAGTATCACACATACCATAGTATTACTTACTTGATGAAAAAAAAGTAATGACTTGAAACAATCTCCAAGCATATTAGAATAGGTTAGACTATAACTATAGCAAACACATCAAACCTAGATAATTTGAGCTTAGTAATCTTGTGCTAAAAGTGATTCCAAAAAATACAAATTCAAAACTTTAAAATAAGGGAAATTTTGAGACTAATTGGATAGGATCATTCTTTATCATGACTAACTATGGGTATAGAGCATATAGATTAGCTACACCAGATGGGCAAGAGCTAGATGAACCTATGAATATTATGCATCTCAAGTATTTTTACATTTGAATTTTATTGAACATTAACTATTAGAACCCATTTTTAGGTAGAACCTATTAAAATTCCCCTTATTCCTTTTCTAATTGTGTCATTCCCTCCTAATCTCATTCCCCTATCCTATTACCATCCTGATCTTGACTCTAGTCCATAACTACAACAAACAAATTTTGATGCCATATTTTAGAGAATGTTTGAGTAGTTAAATGGAAATTTAGTCATCATCAATACATCCAAAATATTTAGTATTTAAAAATGACTTATACATGATTTAATTGCATAGTGAACCTTATAATTGTATATTTCCAACGTCTCACCATGACATGTACCATTTGTTCCAGTCTATTCCATTTTTATTTTCCACCCATGCTATTGATTAGTAATTTTTTCCACTATAGGTGGAACTAAATTGACCTAAGGTCCATTTGGAATAGTAGGCAACCTTAAATTTATGAGTTAATCTTAGTCACTAATTAAGACACTCTCTCCATTTTATGAGAAACCTAATCCATGTTCTCACCATTTTATGAGAAACCTAATCCATGCTCCTACTATTTTTTGAGAAACTTAAGCAACCTAAGCAACTATCTTGTCCTTTTGAGAGTCCCTTTGGTACTTCCTATTTTCCATAAATAACCTTTATAATTACCTTATTCCAAAATATGAAAAAAACTAAAAATTTGAACATCCTAAAACAACTTAAAATTTGAAATTTTTAGAAAAAGGGCCTAAAATTTCCATGAGAGATATAAATCCACAATGTCTATGTATATTTCTTCATCCATTTCACTAGTGGATTTTGGTCCTATTCTATATGTCATAGTTTATAATATATCCTAGGTGGGAACCCCTTATCCAATCATAATCATTTCCAAACACCATTACCATTCTTTGATTACACTCCCATTTCTAAGAGAACTACATTGTCTTGAGGTCCACACAGACTATGTAGGCAATGCTTGGATGCATGGGGCATCTTAGGGAAACTCATCCACTCTTTCTTCAATTCCATTTTTCCTTAATCATTCAATAATATTACCATTTTATGAGTATACCCTTCCTATTTTTTATCTATATCAACCTCCTACCTATCATCATTTTTATTATTTCCCAATCCCTGAGAGAACTAAATTTGGCATAAAGTCTATTAGACTATGTACGCATCATCCACTTTTATGGGGCATTTGGATACAACTTGACCACCCCTTCCTTTTTATTATATTTCCCCCCTTCTATCCAAGTTTCCATCTTGTCTTATCAATTGTCCTCTATATATTAGGGGTAGAATCTCCAAGAGTAACTAATTATATTCACACATGCAAAATTGATTAACTGATTACTTGTTTATTTATTTTTTATTGTGTTTGTGTGTTTGTTTATTTATTAAGTTTATTACTTTTTATTTTTATTAATGTGTTTATTTGATTTTAGTTTACATGGTTGCCTTGTTTTAGTGCATCATGTTATACTTTCAAGCTTGACATTTTATATCTTATCCCTAGGTTGTTTACAAGCTAAGCAACCCCATGAACAATATCAAATACAATCTGACCTATCTTTAGAAGATATCTATGAGGATAATTCATATGAGGTAATTACTAAAATTGAGGATATCCCTAAAGAAGCTGACCAATGGTAACATTTATACTAGGATTTTTTGAAATAAATTGAGGTATTCCAAGACAACAATGTCATTCTGGAGATCCCAAAGTAAGATAAATTAGGACTCAATTGGATAGAAGAGAAAATATTATACATAGAAGATGAAGATGAAGCAAGTATAGTAGATCAATAGTTTATATATGACACCTTCAAAAGGTTGGAAGTAGGTAATCAACCTGATTCAAATGGTAAGGTTGCAAATGAATCTCATGTCCTATCATCTAACTATGATGAAGAGCGCTTTCAAGATGAGTTGGAGCCTAATGAAGACATCAATCCAAGTATACTGGTTGAATTCACAATCCAACCATGGAAGGAAAATGATACAAACCATGATTAGTCTTTTAATGAAGTAGAGATATCATTCCTAATGTAATAAATAATAATTTGGGAAGAAGATGATTGGGTTTTAGATCCGCATCTTCAATCCATGTGCTTGAGAATGGAAATGAGGAATCAAGATGCATCACATAAAAGACATGAACACATAAGTTCTCATAACCACAATATGAGACCATTGAATAGAATAAATCATGTTTCAAGGTTTTTTTTGTAGGCTAAATAAGTTTCCATTTGATCCTGGAGGTAGGTTCTTTGTGGATTTTAGGTAAGTTTTAGATTAGTTTCTTTTCCTATCCCTTGTTTATAAGTAGTGTTTGTAAATAGTTATTTTCTTGTTATTTTTTAGTTTAGTGTGTTTTATTTTTGTGATTTGTTGCTTACTTTCAATAAGTCCTTTTAGACATCCCTCAACTCAAAGTTCACCTCATTACTCAAGAACCTCACCAATAAGGAATGCAGGTATGATCCTCAGGCATTGGTTGACCATGGATTATTGAAATATGAGCTAGATTCTAGGGTTGGGATAAACTAGTAAATACTAATGGTTATGATAGTTATTCCTTGATATTTTGAGCATTACTCTGATCTGAGCTTGGTTTTAAGAAGGATTACACATGTAGAGTGAAAGATTGAATTATTGAAATACAGTCATGTTTGTACTTAATAAAAACTATTGCCTAAGATAAAGTTACAACCAAGGATGATTTTTCAAAGACCAAACATTTGACCAAACCCAAAAACCTTTCTAACCTGGTTCCCAACCTTTTCTAGAAAGTCAAAATGATCTAAAAAAATTATAAAAATAAGAACTTATTACAAAATTTGAAGACTATCCAAGCAAAGGTGATTTTGGTAATCTTCATCGGGGCTGGATACTTGACTGGCAATGGAGCAAGGCCTTTAGTGGAGCCAAAGGCATCTCTGTTAGGGATATGGACACTTGGATAGCAACAAAGTAATGCCGAATCCTTCCCTGAGCTAAAGAATGGTTTCTAATAAATATCCAAACATGTTGAGAGTTAGTGTTAATGGTTAAAGTCATGAAATATGGAGGTTTTTCCCTAAATCCCATGGAAAATAGTAAGTGGAATCAAAGCACACACATAAAAAGACTATATTTTGATGTTTGATCCTAATTCTGTATGTGCAAGACTTGTTTCAACCATGAATTAACCTTAATGATACTTGATCAAATGGAATGAATAAACTAGTTATTAGTTTGAACTAGAGTCTCTAAATTCTAACATATTGCTATGTTTTCCCTAGAAGTTTCCATTTTTTGAGGTTAATATACCCCCATTTTTTATAAATGGGGACCCTTGGTTTCAAATTGTGTAAATTTATACCTTAAATTGAACTTGATCAGGAACAAACATTAAATATCTTGTGTTGATTTGGTTGACATGGGTCTATTAGCACATATTCTTCATTTGACTTTGATATTATTTACAAACATTTGATCTTTGTGTTTTAGGAGGTAGGATTAGTGGAGTTCATATGGAATGGATAATGTCTGATCTTCATGATTTAATTCTAATTTGACTCTTTACTTTGAATAACCCTTGGTCTTTAGTTAATTAATTAAATCTATGTCTAAATAATGTAAAACCTTAGTCTAAAAATGTTTTAGCCTAGGTCTTTTAAAATGGGATTCAAATTTACATCGATAATTTCATTTAAATTCACATGGGAAGCACTTTATTATAGACTTCATTTAAACTTTAGCCTAGGTCCTAGTCATAATTATTAATACAACTCCGACCTTAGTCTAAAATATTTATACTAAGTCCTTTATGTCTTATAAAACATGGGGGATATTTTATTATATTTTAATCTTAGCTTAAATTTTATAATAAGTTTTAAATTGTATTTGTTAATAAAACAAAACTTTAGGCTAAGTCGATTTTATTAATCGTAGGATCCATTTTAATCATGTCTTAAAACTTAGCTTAAAGACTTTAACCTAAAAAATTTATTCGTATTTATTAATACAAATAGAAAACCTTAGTCTAAGACTTTAGCTTAAGTTTTATATATTTCTTGAATTCTGATTAAATTATATTCATTATCCATTAGAACTAATCATGCCCAACCTAGTGGATCAAAATCTAACGATATATGTTTGATTGCTTGGAGATGATCCAATGACATGAGATCAAATTTGAAATTTAAAAGCTTCTACGAGATCTGTGAGAGTGAAAAGTGTCACCATATTGGGGGTGTTTTGAATATCTAATATGGAGCAAAGATTTGAAATGTCAAAAGTCCTAAGAGCTCTGTGAGAGTGGCAAGTGTCACCATCTCAGGGGTGGTTTGAATATCCAATAAAGAGTGAGGGTTTGAAATGTCAAAGGAAATGAATAATTATAAACCAAAAAGTGTCACCATATTAGATGCCCAAATGATAGATCAATCATCTATGGGCCTTTCCCCAAGTTAATAAGTCAACAAGCTTATGAGTAAGTGTAGTTGTGACAATTATCATGATCATAGCTCAAGGTTAAATATCAAATGATATCTTGAAGATCGATAGTGTGTATAAAATCTTACACATCCTAACCAATAATGAAATATTGAGGAGAAGTTTTAATGAGACCATAATTAATGTGGTGATGACATGTGTCATAACCATAGTTAATAGAACAAAGATCAACCAATAGTGTTTGATATCCTAGATTCCAATCAATGGTGCAAAGCAAGGTGGACTTTTCAAAGGACCAAGAATGAATGAAAAGCTACCAAGTGGAAAAATATCATAAGCTTTAGGAATAAATTGATGATATGTGGTAAATATTAGGGCTAAGGAATCCAATAAAAATTGATTGAGTGTATTTAATCAAGCTGTAAGATTACACAAGGTAAGGACACGTGGTCAAAGGAAATAGAGGTCATGTTTCAAGATCAAGTGAATATCTTAGCATGGGAATTTCCACATAGACATGACATGATGGGTTACAAGATCTAGTGGAACTAAAACTGAATGAGAAGAAAAAAGATCCTGTAGCAGAGAAAAAGGCTAAAATTGTAGAGTCTCAAAGCCAATTATATTAACCTAGTATATTATTTTAAAAAGACCCTATAAATAATTCAAAGGGAATATTCTATTTTGTAAAATGGGAGAAATATGGAACATATATAACTATTAGGTTACTCAAAGTTAAAAAATGCCATTAGTTCTAAAGCATTGGTAAAGGGATAATTGTCTTTCACACATGTCTAAGTGTTATTTGAGAATGGTTGACTTAAACCATCTCATAGGTTGCTTTCATAACCTATAAAAGGAAATTTTGTCATTGTAAAAGAGGGATGGAGTTATTAGAGACAAAATTACTTTATAAAATTGGAGCAAGTAGAATAAGCAAGGAATTCTGCAAAGTTTATCTAATATTTGTTTATGTGTTTACTATCATGTCTACTTCCTTAGTTATCTGGTTTGATATTTAGATTTGAATTAATTTTATGAATCCTAGATATGCACATGTTAATTTAGAGTTGTCAATTTGGGATTATGATAGGTTGATTGATATTTCTTATGTTTACTTTTATTTATTTACTCTTCTTGCATCTATGATATGTTATTTGCTTATAGGGGTAAAATTCTTAAAGCAAATCTTATTATTATTTACATTACCTTTCCTCAGACATTTGATTGATATACAGTAGGATCCGTGCCTATGCAATTTCATGAAATATATTGGTTTAGTGCATGTCATGATGAAATTTAAGCTCTATTATAATGTATGTATTGAAGACCAAAAACACCTTGTTTCTTCCCTACACTTCCTTTTTCTCCCTTTTTGACTAGATCACTTTAGTTTAGCTTGTCATTGTAGATATCCATTTTAGATCAGGGTTTATAATTTAGGTCTTCAACATCATTAATTGGACTTAGTTCAGATCACTTTCATCTTCGCAATTTTTTAGGACCACGGTTACTCCCAACAACTATTTACATGTTCATTTTATTAAATAGTCATTTAGCTTGGCCACTACTCCTCCATAGATCTAGGGAAGATCACAACCAACAAATCATGCAATGGATTATTTCTATCCAAAAATGAGAAGTGTTTCTTAAACACTATATGTTGACCTAGTGATACACATTTATGTATCAACAGTGTGTTTATTTGATTTTATTTTACATGGTTGCCTTTGGTTTAATGCATCATCTTTTAAAATTTGGTCTTTATATTTTATATCTTATCCCTAGGTTTTTTAAATTTGAATTTAAATAAAGTTATTATAATAAATATATCAAATGTTATCATGATTCATTTATAAATATAGTTCATAATGTCAAAATACAAAATCAAAAATCAAGTGTTGGAGGTCTCCCAAGTAATGTTGCATCAATAAATCTCCTTTTCTACTATCATACAATAATATAAGTGAATCATGTGACTAATATACACTCTTCTCATGATACATATCAAAAAATTAGCATATACATAAAGTCATAAGCATTTATCAAACATGGTCAAATTTTGATAGCAAATGCCAAATCAAAATGTATCACATTTGTAGTACACAAAGTGTTATCAGATCATCTATAAACTATTACAATTAAAAAATCATGGAAAATAGAATATTATGTATTAAAAATATCAACATGAATAAAAAATTAACCATAATCATCCAATCACATTTTCTATTTTATCATCATCAAGAAAGTAACCAAGCACTAAATCAAAAGAGAGCACATTATATAAAAGTCTATGTATATCAATGGAGTTCAAAATATATAAAAAATAATTTTATATATGTCAAAATAAAATGGTCATATACATCATAAATATATACATATCATATCATGATTCACAATATAAAGAACTCTAATAATCATCTCTAGCTCTATGTATCCTCATGCCCTGACTATTATGGTGATGCACTATGAGTTGGTGGTGGAGGTGGTAGATGATGCACTTATTTAATTAACCTTGAATTATGATGTGTCTTAGACCTCATGGACCTTGTAATTATCCTTTTTTCCTCTTAAAACTCAAAGGTTGGTTCCATACCATTTGGTTGTATGTCCCCCTCATATAAGCTCATGTAGTAAGTTTCCTCATCCTTTACATAAAGGTTTTCAAGGATCATATTTGATAATATTAGACCTATGAGTATCTATCACAATATATCTCACTCTCTTTAGAGTATTTTTATGTTTATCTAAGCCCTATATCTCTTTTACCTAGACATATCTCTCTCAACCTGATGCTAGGATTGAATTTATGTCATCTAGGCAACCTCTACCTTCAGTGAAGAAATCTCTATTTGGAGAGTGATAATCTATGTATCTCTATGAGTCACCCACTACTATAGCTAGATCAAACTATCCTATATCCTATTTATATCTACCACCCATGCATTAATATCCTCTAATAACATATATGTATATCTATTAGTTGTAAAATAGGGGCTTACCTACCCTAGGTTCCTCATCCTCCTAAAATCCACAATTGATCTTGGGTTAGGATCACTGTCACTTGAATCACCACATTCAATATAAATATCACCATTATTAATATCTATATCCTTGGCCTCACCCCTTGAATCTAACCCTATAACTACCTAGCCTTGGCTTTGACCCATATTCTATCAAAATAATAGAACTGCTAGCATTGGTATCTTTAGCATATTGTTACCCTTTAGTTTAATCAATCTCTTTAGTTGAAATTGATCCCACCATGTTGTATAATATACTATCATACCTACATATTTAGGACCCCCTATGTATGTCTAAATAAATTATGATACTAATCCATAGTTATCTCTTATTGTATGTCTCGCTATTGGTGGCCCCCTTATACTGATCTCTCTCATAACATGGGTGAAAAATAACAGTGCCTTTTGAACATATTTTTACTTACCAAACAATTGTTTTACCCTATATATTATATATTCCTCAATAATATGATCCTATCTACCAATAAAGAAGCATTTGGTGGTCATAAAATTTGTATAAAAATTATTGATTGCCCACTAAATCTATAACAGTATGTATGGACACTATATAAAGTCTTCATCTACCATGTCATCTATCACTCTACATTACAAGTAGATATACCCTCTATATCCTTTATAGCCTAATATTTTTTTACCCATTTATATGTCACTGGCTCTTATGGAACCCAACTCACCTCTTTCCCACTCATTGCTCTATCACAATGTGCTCCCACACCTAGATTGAAGAAATGTCGATGAACCAATGATCTAAATACTTCTATATGCCACCATGTGTGAATATTGATATAATTGAGCTAATACACTTTCCCCCCATTCATTTATCTTAGTGTCATCTATAATTTCCCTGATCACTCCACCCATGCCCATATTAAAAAACTAGCCACTCTTGTTAGGTAATAATATGTTATTAATAATGGCCATAAGTACCACTACCTACCAATCCATATCTTTTTGTGGGGAAGGCTCCTTGGATGGTAATTCATGTGGCTGAATGTCTATATAAGTCTTAACCATATCAATGTCTACTAACCCACTCTCTATAATAATGTCAAAACCACTGACCAAGTCATCCAACAATGCATGCTATCTTACACGGCTAGTCTAATATAATGGTTTTCCTTTGATATTTAGCCTCATAAATTTCCACATATACTCTATAGTAATGGTGGCCTATCAATTAGGCAAGTGAAAGGTTACAGTTTATGAATGCCACCTCTCAACTAATGAAATCAAGTATTCCCTATCTACTATGATCATGGGTAGGCGAGCAATGTGTATTAAAATTAAAGTATCCAATAAGGTGCACATCTCCTCCATCTAAATATAACTCATATACATGTATTATGAGCATTGATAATGTGTAATAAAGACTGCAAGTCACTCCTATAAGCACAACTAAGTTAGCACAAATTGTTAAATCTATCACTAGTCGAATCTAGATATCTATCCATGTAAAAACAATATAATCTACTTCTTACCATGATGAATAAATCATTTTAATTATTTCCATGATAATACCAATTATCTAATTATTTTATGAACATACTTATTTTTCTCTCTTCTAGACCAATTTCTTTTTCTAAGCATTTTCACTATTTTTTGGGTTATTTCACTGTTTCCTTTGATAGGTTCACTTTTGATGCATTTTTGTTGTTTAGATGATTCTCAATTATTTTAGCATTTTCATTGTTTCTAGTAAAACCATCAATTTCTCAATGATTTCACCTATTTCTAATATTTTTTCCATTTTCATGGGTGAAACCATCAACTTCCTATTTCCACAAAATATACAAAATCACCACTCTTTAACCTACAACTAGTCATAAATGCTATTAAATGTGAATTTTACAAAGGAGAAACCTAATGAACAACTACCCATCCCACAATGGTTGTTTTTACTCTCAAACCTGGTCATTGAGGTGCTTCTATTGTGTATGGGGAGCCATTATTCACTGAATACACTCATACAAAACTAGACCTCGGTTCTTCTAAAGGGGAGGGTAAGAATGAATAGATTTTTGCCCTAGGATTGAATATAAAGCTTGAAATTTAAAAAATTTACATCTATTTCCCAAGACCATTCTATTTTCCCTCAGAGGCATATTTTAGACATCACTAACAATTTTATGTCCCATTTTCTTCCACGTTCTTCATTATTTAATCTCTTTTGCCTATGGCCAGTGCATTTTTTCATTTTGAGGGCATGTCTATTTTAAAATATTTTCTGACCATTCCCTCAAGGGGAAATTTGGGGCTTATCAAGTGCCTTTTCAAGCATAAATCTAGGTTAATTGGCCCAAAATTATTATAAAATAGAATATTGAACACATCGTTATTCAAGCATTATCAACTTCTTGTTAATAAATTTTTCATGCTTTAAAAAGACATTACTATGCTTTGTGTCTCACAACTCCTCAAATAGGGGGAAAATTTAGACACTCTATTTTAACCACATCCATGTCAAAATTTTAATTGAAATGAATTTACACAATTATATGCAAATTTGACAAAAAATCACTATTTAGCCCAATTTTCCTACATAATAGTTGTTTCAATCCGAAATCATAGTGACACATCCCTGAGTTGGGAAATGCATCATAGTGTAACATTTAATTCAAAATCAACATCCCAAATCAAATTGGTCCTTTGTAAGTGTTATTAACAAACAATTAAATGGATCTTTTACTAGTAAAAATAACATTGCAAAAGGACATTATTCTTATAATTATTGATTAATCCTACTCAATCAATCTAATTTTATTCTAAATGGGAAATTCCTTTAAATTAGAATTATCTATTTTCTAAATGCACATAATTTTAATATTACCTCACATTAGTAATACTACAAAGTAAAGCCAATATAATAGGGATTGGATTGCAAGCAGGGTAACTTATGACATGGCCACTTACACACTCTCTAATGACATCATTAACTCTTCAAATACTATCCCAAGATTCTTTAAACCATTCCTCTATAAACCACATTTAGATTTTTTACCTTTATTGAATCTAAAGAATATCTTATTATATTAGTTTCAAGAGAACAAATGAGCTTATTTTTATCTCTACTCCACTATAACCAATCTTGATTATAAACCTTACAAGGTTTCCTTTTAGTTCTAATTCTCAAAATTATATTATAGGTCTGCAAATTATTAAAAGCTAAGGCAAATCTAATCTTTGATTAACTATAATTCTTGATCTTAAACCCCTTCTTTAGACATTAAGCCTTTATAGACAAGAGGATATCCTCTTTTAACAAGAAAACTAGTTTTAAAGAGTAAATTTGGACAAATTCATTATCTTATCTCCTCTTTGACCTTAATCAATATTATGTGCTTCATTAAGGACCAAACAAGTCACTGACAAATGTTATAACTCTATTTTGTTTTATTACTTCTTTGATCCACCATAAATCAACATGCATAATTAAGTCTTTATTTTTATTTATAAGATCTCTTGGAATTGAGACTTACATAATAATTCTAATACTTATTTAGTATCATCCATGAATAATAAAACTCGTCTATCTCAATAAAAATCAACATATCTTTTAAGGTCTCTTACCTTGTTAGACTTGAACTCACATCAAATTTCTACTAGATAAGCCCATTAAAATATAATTTTGATCCAAAAATTAAAAGCTTTGGTTGAAAGATAATTCAAGAAAATAAGAACATAATAACAATAATGATATCTCTGAGAAGAGATTTTTTATTCATCAAATTTATAGACCCAAACATATGCCTATCTCTGGGAAGAAATGTTTGATTTCCATTTCAGGTTACATCTTAATTTATACATGTTTTTAAGTTATGATGAGGATGTTTAAGGTCACTAATATTGAGTTAGATTAATTTGTTTGACTTCCATAATTTACAACAATACAGAATTTGAGGAATTACTATTTTTAGAAACTTACTATTTTTAGACTGCAGTACTAAAATTGAAATTTAGGTCACTTCCATTTGTTTTTTAGGGGTCAAAACCCACCTAGTAGAGATTCATTCCATGTCATGATGTTCCCCTCATTATTAGCTTTCCAATGGTTTAAATGGGGAGTCAAACTGAGCTATGGTGCAAAAGTTATGGCTCCCAAAAGTTCTGCCACCAATTGGGGTAGAACCATCACCTAAATTATCACCTAAAATGTTGTTTGGATCATTCCTCCCTTATTGAGAATAAATGGTCCCCATTGAATCAATATTTTTAATCAAGTGTGGTAATTTTGTTTTGATTTGATTCCTGATGCATACTTGGAATGGACTGTGCTTTATGGAGCTGTGTAGGGCTTGATTGTTCACCATTTCTATCTAACTATTAATCTATGGATGGAAGGTCATGAAATTATTTAGCTTATTATCTATTGGCTTTTGTTGTCATATTTTTTGTGTAGTCAGTGCTACAATATTAACCCTTTTGGATTCTTATGGCTTGACCACCATGAGAATAAATTTCTTGGCACTAATCAGGTAGATAGATGTAGAAGGTGGTACCTCTGGTACCCTATAGCACCGTATTCCAAGAGTGAGAGTGATCCTTTGAGTTCTTGATTCATAGATGTCATGATGATCATACATGAATGGCTAACCAAAGAGTACATCATAAACATCTAGATTGACCACATCACATAAGACCTCATCTTGGAAAGGTTTTATTGCATATGAGAGAAGACATTGGTGGGTGACACAGAGGTTTCTCCTTGGACTCAACCATCCAATATTGTATGGCTTTGGGTGAGGCTACATGAACAAATTTGGGCTTTTTACAACATTAGCATAGATTAACTTCTTTTAATTCCCACTATCAAGAATGAAATGCAAAGGCTTACCTTTCACCCATAACTTAGAATGAAATACCTTGAATTGTCATCTAGCCTCTCCTCATGGGTCTATGATGAAGCAATGATGGCATCGGGCTTAGCATATAAAACCTCTTCTTCATCCTCTTCAATTACAAGATGTGTATGAGGTAGGGTAGTAGATGTTGAGGATTATGACTCAAAAAGTAGGGACTTGATGGCTCGATATTCTTCTTTGGAGTGAATTCTAGATTTGTGATAATCACACCACTTCCCAGTATTTCCTTCCTTTTGCTTCCAATTTTGGCCTCATGTTTGACCTTCTTTATCAATTTTCCATTTTGAAGGTTGAATCTTCATATTAATTCTTCCATGCTTCTTCTCAATCTTCACTGTGAACTTGTATGCCTCACCAAGGGTTTCTAAATAGAAGAGTTCCATTTCTCTCCATATGTACCATTGTATTTCAACATGATATTTGAGAACCTTATGTTTCTTACTTTCTTAGATGCCTAATTTCATAGATAGAGAATGAAAAAAATTAGTGTAATCTTGAACAGATTGTTCCCTACCTTGGTGAAGTTGTTGCCACTCTGTATACAGATCCTCATATGCTCCAATGGGGTAATATTCTTCCTTTACAATATCTATGAAATCATCCTAGGTAGGTTCTACCTCAAGGCCAATATCATCCATATTAAATCTCTTTTTGTACACTTCCCACCATTTTTTGATAGGCAATGATGCTTTCAAAAGAGAAAAAGTGATCTTCTCTTTATTGGTGAATTTATTTATAGAAAAATAAGATGAAAATTGATCCAACCAATTTTCTACTACACCAGCATTGATTTTTCCTTCAAATGTAGGGATATCAAAATTCACCTAAATTTTGTAGGGTGTTGGGACAGTAAAAAGATGTGGAGTTGTAGATGAGGAGCCAAAATTTCCCATCAAAATTTATTTAAGGATTTGGGTAAATTATTGTAGCATCTGTACTTGCTATTGCTAGAGGGCTTCATTCACCATTTCTTTGAAAGGATCAGATGTCTCAGTTTTGTCTGCATTTAAAGTCATTTGGAGTGAATAGGTGGATAGTCTGGTGGTTCTATTTTCCACCCAAACTTATTGTAATCTGACCTCATCCTTAGGATCATACACTCTAAAGACAAACTAATTTGATACCACTAATAAAAAAATCAAAATCTTTGGTTGAAAGATAATTCAAGAAAATAAGAATAACACAATAACAATAATGTTATCTCAGAGAAGAGATGTTTTATTCATCAAATTTGTAGACCCAAAAATATGCCTATCTTTATGAAAAGATGTTTGATTTACATTTCAAGTTACATATTAATTTATACATGTTTTGTAGGTATGAGGAGGATGTGTAAGGTCACCAATATTGAGGGAGATTAAATTGTTTGACTTATATGATTTACAACAATACAAAATTCAAGGAATTACTATTTTTAGAAACCTACTATTTTTAGACTGCACTACTAAAATTGAAATTTGGGGCACTTCTATTTGTTTTTTAATGGTCAAACCCCACCTATAAAAGATTCATTCCATCTCATGACATTCGTCTCATTCTTATATTTTCAATGGTTTAAATGGGGAGTCAAACAGAGCTATGGTGCAAAAGTTATGGCTCCCAGAAGTTGTACCACCAATTTAGGTAGAACCATCACCCAAATTGTCACCTGAAATGTTGTTCAGATCACATTTGGAAAGGGTTGGAAAATATCACTCAGTAATTAAGAATACAAGCAAGACCATTCAAATAATTTTACCTATTCTTTGCATACAACCAACCAATACACTTACAAGCTCATTCAAATCCTTACACCAGTGCCTAGCCACCTCAAGTATATCTATTTTTAACATTTCTTACATTCTCATATCATAATTGCACTAAGCACTTTCAAAGGTATAACTACATATGGTTTTATCCCTCTTCAAAGTATTGGTATGTAGGCAACATGCCCATACATGGGGTGTGAAGCAAGTCCAGTGCATCTAACACACACTAAACCTCCTCTTTTCTTAAAGTCCTATTCAAGCTTATTTGAGACCTAGGATCAATGACAAATCATATATATAAGGAAGCTCCATTGATAGTTAAGATTCAAAATTTCATAGGTAGGGTCATACAAGAGTTATGAATAAAACCTAGAAAGTTCAGACCTCTATGACTAGTTTGGATAATAATGGTAGGAATATAACTATAGAACCAAAACTTGAAGTGTCATGTTTTTAACACTCCTATCCTTTCAACAAATGAAAGCCAGATCTAGGTTCTTAATACTATCCCAATCCTACACAGTCAATATCAGCTTTCATCTCAATCGAATCAGCATAGTTCTAAGCTAAGTTATATTTCTCTCTATTCACTTGCTATTTTTAGAAAGTCTAAACAATAATAAAAATTAAAAAAATCAATACTTTTATTATGGCATAATTATTGATTGATTTAATTTACTCAGAATTTTAACTAAATAGGAATAAAAACCCCAATTTTCCCAAAAAGTTTAAATTATTTGGTGAACCCGACTTACTTTATTTATGCATAAAAAACCTTAGAAACCATAGGGTAAATTTTCTAATGATTTTTATCATATTTTTCTAATTTTTTAGCTTGAATAATAAAATTAGAAATTAACATTAAATTTTAAAATATTGTAGTAATTTTAAATTAATTTTATTTCAAACCCTAGTTGCCCATACTAGGTCCCTAGTATTTTTTAAGTAATTTTCCAATCATTTTCTAAAATTTTAGTAGCATATTTAAACTATAAAATCCATTTAAATTTCAAAATTCAATAGTGATTTTTAAAAAAAAAAAAAAATCAAAACCCTAGTGGCATCTACTAGGTCTCTTTAACTCACTAATTTTCCAATAAATTTCTAATTTTTTACTTGCATATATAACTTAAGAATTCACTTTTAATTTCAAAATTTCATAGTAAATTGTTCAAATAATCATATTTCAAACCTTAGTTGCATATATTAGGTGTCTCTAAATCACAAATTATCCAATAAATTTTTGATTTTTCACTTGCATACTTAACTAAAAAATCACTTTAAATTTCAAAATTTCATAGTAATTTTTCAAATAATCATCTTTCAAAACCTAGTTGGATATACTATGTCCCATTGCTTCTTAAGTTATCACTTTACATCTAAACTCAGATTACACATCAAAACAAAAATGGATTTCACTTATTTCCAAATATTTATTACATTTCTTGCAAATAATAAGGAGACCATAATTGGTCCTATCATGTACATGAATGATGAAGTTTACCATATGTTAATGCAAAGTTTAATTCTTTCCCTTTCATGCTTAATTTTCATAGTAAGGGATGATATTACAAAATTTATTGCTAAACATGCACATGATTTCAATCTCTCTCTCTCTCTCTCTCTCTCTCTCTCTCTCTCTCTCTCTCTCTTTCTCTCATGCAGAATAATTTCCAACTCTATTTTTCTAAACATGTTAGAAATATTATGTTATAAGTCAAAGCTCTATTGCATTCATGAAAAAACTCATGCCTTCTATCTCTTGATTTCTATCTATCATATGGAATATTTTTCAAGTTTATCATGCTAAACACATTAGAAATGTCATATCACATGTCAAAGTTTCTTATGTATTCATGCATAAATTAATGCTTTCTATGCCAAACTTGCTATCTCTCATGTGGAATGTTTTTTATAATCATATTACTATACCAATTAAATTCATTTCATCCCACATAAATGGTTTCTAACTAGAGGATATATTACATAAGCTAACAACCACCTTCCAAGTTTCAATGTCATATCTTATGCACAAAAAAAATTACCTTCTCATCCTCTCCTCCAAGGAAGGTGATAGCTACTTTCCCTCTAACCAAGTCCATACTATCACCCCTCCATAAGGTGAGGTATCCTATACTATTGTTATTAATGCATACATTCATCCTATAGCTTCTTGAAAACCTCTTCAACATATGTGCTTGCATGTTCAATCAAAAGCAACTAGGGGTTGCCCTTGTAAGACTCTAATGGATCAAATCACCAATATGAACAAGTTAATTTCAGATTTAGAAATGCAGAAATAACAACTACTTGATAAGATCAAAAAATTGGAAAATTAAAGTATAATATAAATCCTCAAAGACACCCTAGTGTCAATCATGTATATGCACCTTCACCTAGTCAATTGGTTGTAAGAAATGTTACATATCAAAATAAGAAATCACAACAAAGCAAATCTATAACTAGTGATTCAAAAGGCATTAAAAGATCAAATAAGAGTTCAAGTAAGGTACTAAGGGAAATGATTAAATATAACTTGATCAAACTACCTCCTCTATATATAGTGAGAAGATCCAGATATTATTATGTTTATCATATAATGTATGGGCATGACATAGATTCATTTTTAGCATTGAAAAAACATATATAATAGATATTCTATAATGAGGACCCTATACAAGGTAAATTAGTTAAGAAATCCGTGGTGACATAGGAACACATTCACAAAGGGTCAAATTTAGAAATAGTACAAAAGTGGTTACCAAAGCATAACTCAAAACAATAAAAGGATCAAAAAGCAAAATCAAAGCAACAAACAGTACCAAAATCATAGGTAAAGAACAAAAAATATGCAAATATACCTCTCCAAAATGGGGCTCAACTTTCAAATCAGTATGGGTTTGGTCAAAAATATCTACAATAGTTTGACTATCAAAGGTCAGGGGTTGGGCAAGTAGGTTCAAGGCATCACTACTATTCTAGCAGTTGATAATGTTTGTCACCAAGGTTTGGGATTTATTGAGCATCTTAAGGTAAATAATTCACAAACATAATTTATCAAAGGAAAATATCTAGATACAACAAAATTCAACACTAAAATTCCATTGGTTTAAAAACAAGATGATAATGATGACTGGAACAATACAGGTTATTATGATTTCCAGGATATCGACTCTGAATATGGATATTCAGAGTCATATTCATAGTCATTCCTACATGATTCAAAATCATACATGATTCATTTGTTTGATATATGACACCATGATAGCGAGTCTCCCATGAGACTCATTAGTTAGTATCATTTCTTCCCAGCTTGTACATAAATTTTCAAATTACTTGTTTATAGATTCTTTTCAATTACTTGTACATAGTCTCCTTATGATTGATTGTACATAGATTATTATAAAAATACAAAAAATAATATAACATTTCAAAATCCCAAAAACATTCAAATATTTCAAAATAAAAAAACATGCAAGTAATTTAAAGAACATCAAAAATATTTTGATTATATGCATCATCCATGCTTTACATTGGTATTATCATGCTAGACTTACATTTGCTATTCTATACTATTGTTTGTTGATTTATCTACATTACCATGCTTCACTTGATCTTATTTAAGTGTGTGTAATGACATCCAAATCCTTGATTGCTTCACTGTACCCATTGAGGGAGCATCTAACTTCTACATTCAAGACACACATTGATATATCTACCCACTATGGGGATCGTATACATGACTACACCATCTAGGTTATGTCATTCCTATACCACACACTCATAGCTATCATGATGATGTACATTATTTAATAACTTACATAGATTACTTTATCAACACTGACTAGTATATAGCACTTGTGTATTTCTTAGCAAATACCTAGTATTGTACTAACATGTCTTGCATACTTGAACTTATTACATTGATTAGTTAGGTATGATTGTATTTACAATATTTACATGTTTTCTTTTCTTGATTTGTGTAGCTAGATATGATTTTATTTTTTATTTCTTATTTATCTTCTATATGTGCCATAGGACATTTTCCAATGTCTTTTGCTTCTATGTCTTATGTGTGCCTTAGGACATTTTCCAATGTCCTTTGATTCTATTCATGTGTGTACCTTGGGACATTTTCCAATGTTTTTTGCCTATACTCTTTTATGTGATTGTGGCCCTCATGACAACCCTTATTTGTTTTAATTATATGTGTATGCAGAATTTGAACATGCCTTTTATGCTTGCTTTCTAGTTTGAGTGACATATACCCATGTCCTTTGTTTGCTTGGCCCCTTGGCCATTTCTGTATGTTTTTATTTCTTGCCTCATGTGCTTGTTTGCTTCTCATTATTTTCAATGACATAATCCACATCATGCATTATATTGCTATCTTGGATGCCATGATGGAGATCATGTTCCCTCCCTCCTTACCAACTAACAACTAATAACTAACCAAACTTCTAGTTCTAATTCAATATGTTACACATGCTATTAAATTTTTATATCTATCTAGGTATACCAATGTTAATCTAACAATATCTCATTACAAATCATGCTATATTTGAGATATCTTATCGATTATCATTATTATATCATGTATCTTTGTAGCATAGCACACTTGTAAGGATCTTTTTTCTGAGGGTAATCATTTTAGGGTCTTCTTTCATACCCTCAAAAGAGGGGGAAACAAATAGGGGTTTTTTCACAAAGATCAAAACTTCTTATAGTCAAAATCTAGCTTCTAAAATAAATTACAACAATAATCAAAGGTTAAACTAGGTAGAATAGATAAACAAAACAGTGATGATTTTAACACAACTTTTAGTTTCAATAAATGATAATAGTGTCAGAAATGGACAATAGCATAAGACAACAAGTTTTTCTATTTTTGATGCTCCTATTTAAATAATAGAAAAACTATATTTTGCATAAGTAGGCAAAAAAGTAGGTTCAGCTATAGTATTGCACATTTAACATGTGTAGAATTAGTAGTTTTTAGTACACTTTTGATAAGAGAATCTAGATCTAGGGGCATCACGAACGAGCATCACGAATGACATGATGGATCTCATTTCTATTTTTAAATATGGTATTTAGTATAAGTTCCGTATCAAAATCCATGTTTCAGACACCAATGATTGGGGGTAATGTGTATGACACATTTATTTTCTTTTCTTTTTAATTTCAGCATTACCCAATCATTCTCAATAATTGTATGCCTTATTCCATTTGTAGGTGGTTGGCATCATTTCAAACTATATTTCATACAAGCCTAATCTCCACATTCTTAAGTTCTCAATTTCTTGAGTGGCTTCTATATAAGCCTAGTTTCTAATTTTAGAGTGGCTTTCATACAAGCCTAATCTCCATTTTTTAGAGTGGCCTAGTTTCTATCATACATTTATCTATCCATGCCAACATTGGCAGATTATAGAGCATTCATGGGATTTAAGATCCATCTCATTCGATACACATTTCATACCGATATTAGTTTATAGCTTCACTTCACGGGGCAATGATGGAGCCAAAGGACTAGCTAGCCTTTGAATTCTTGATCCACATATTCAAAGGGATTGGACACATAGTACAGACATTGATTAGTACATGCATGAACATATAGATTCACTTATTAAGTGATGATGGATCCAAAGGGCCAACCTTTACATTTTTAAGCCACTCTTAAGGAATTGAGCACTCAGATCCATTCATGATATTACTCTTGGTACAACACCTTCCAACATTACTCAACATAATCCAACATCACTTAGAATCAAAATAGATTCATAGTTCATAGCGTTTTGTTTCTATGCACATCCAACATCATAACAACTTCATGATCTTCACCCTTATATGTAAGTTTAGGTATACTTTCTATTTTTCCTTTATCCTAGTATTTTATTTGTTGCATCATTAGAATAAAGGGGGGGTCAAATGTAGTCATATAAAATGCAAAAAATGGTAACTTGAGTACGGATAATGACACCCAACCCATGGTTCCTTCTTGCGTGCTCCCATGACCCTTCTATGCACCTTTTCATTGATTCTCAATCATATATAGGCTTTCAAGATCTCATTATAGCTTAGTTGGGACCCCTTTTCCATGATAATTCCACTCCCTAGGTCTTGTACCCTCAAGAAAATATCACCTAACTTGGACTATAACACTAGACCTTATGGTTTCCCCTTTTCAATGCTCCTATCCAATCATATTTTGAGCCTGCATTACCATTTTTTATTGATTCCTCCTCTTCATTGTGTTGACTTAGCATAATTGCATTTAACCCATGACTAATAGATCATTATATAAGCCCATTCAAATATAATTTGCAAAGGGTTAGCAAATATCACTAAATAAGGAAAAATACAAGCAAGACTATTCAAGCAATCTTTCCTATTCTTTGCATACAATTAGCCAATCTACTTACAAGCTCATTCAAATACTTACACTAGCCCTTAGCCACATCAAGCATATCTAGTTTTAAAATTTCTTACATTCTCATATCATAATTTTACTAAGAACTTTCAAAGGGAGAACTACATATGGCTTGATCCCTCTTCAGAGTATTGATATGTAGGTAATGTGCCCACACATGTGGTATGAAACAAGTCCAATGCATATTACACACACTAACCCCCATCTTTTCTCAAAGTCCTTTTCAAGATTATTAGAGACCTAGGATTGAAGATAAATCATCTCTATAAGGAGCTTCATTGAGAGTTAAGCTTCAAAATTTCACAAGAAGGGTCAGACATGAGTGGAAGATAAAACCCAAAAAGCTCAAACCTTTATGACTAGTTTGGAGAATAATGATAGGAACATGACTATAGAGATAAACCTAAAAGTATCCTATTTTTAGCACTCCTATCCTTTCACCAAACAAAATCTAGATCTAGGTTCCTGATACTATCCCATTCCTGCATAGTTAATATCAACCTTTGTCTTATTCAGATTAGCATAGTTCTAAGCTAAGTTATATCTCTCTCTATTCACTTACTATTTTTAGAAAGTATAAACAATAATTATAATTAAAAAAGTGTTAGGTTAATTATGGCATAATTATTGACAGATTTACTTTACTTAAATGTTTAACTAAATAGGAAGAAAACCCCTAGTTATTCCTAAAAAGGTTAAATCACTAGACTACTTGATCAAATTAGGCCTATTTAACCTTTTTGATAAATAAATTCAAAATATACTTTGGTTTTAAGTATTTATTGAGGCTTATTCTATCTCTTTTCATATATTAAAAAACAATACAACAAATCTCACCTATTCCATGATCTCTGGCTTCTTGAAAACAACATTGTAGGCATCTAACTAATCTTTTTCTTTGTATGAAAAATGTAATATGACCATAATTATCTATAAAAATATCCAAAAATATTTAAACCACCTTAAAATGAAATATTACATTTGAATTCTCCTATCCTCCAATTTTCATAATTTTTTAGGGTTAAAACTCAATATATTCAAAACCCTAGTTCAGATTTTACACAGTCCTATACTAGGCCAATAGCATTCAAAATTCCATAAATTGAGTTTTAAGAAGTTTCAAATCCTAAAATAATTTGCAATTTTTTAAAAATAATTCCTTATACATTTATCATAATAAAAATTTTCTTAGTTATTCCTCTGTACCAACAATAAGGGACTCTATGAGCTAAGTGTTATAAGAAAACATGGATTTTAAGAGTTTGTTGAAGGCTTTAAAAGGATTAAAACATGATGAAATGACATATAAATAATTATATATATTATTTTAACCCTCCAAAAACCTATTAAATACTCTTTTTATAATCTCAAGGCTTGATTATACCAAGCATGTTCAAAACAACTTCTTTCATATGATATGATATGATATATATATATATATATATATATATATATTATGCATACCTGTAACTTGTTCACTAATTACCTTTTTCTAGACTCTCAAAGACTCAAAATAAAAAAACATGATTCTATTAATTTGAATTTAACCTTATACAATAGAATTAACACACAAAAAAAGTGTTCCTTTATTGATTTTATACAATATTTACAATGTACAGTCTTTTAATAGACTTTTAATTCTTGATATACCTCTCTCTCTTTTATATCTTCTCTCCTTTACACGTGAAGATGAACTTATAACTTTATTAATTAAATGGTTAGAGTTACTTATTATAAAAATGTAGGATTTGGATGATAAAAAAACCAATATTGTCTTAACTCTTCTTGTTTCCAACTTAGTATCTATTAATTTTCTCCTTCTCCAATGTAGGAATCTTAGGCTACTGGATAGTGTGAGGTGTTTTCACCTTTTACATGAGTAATAAAGGATTTGTATAAATTTATCAACCTTGAAGGACTATTTACCAAGGTTTTATAAATTTAAAACTAGCCTAAGGGATTATATATTCCTTATACAATTTGAATATTTGAATATAGGATTTTGGTGGTAAAATTTCGACAAGTAGCTAGAAGCACCAAAATAAAGATTACAACTACTTCAACATCATTGTATCATAAAATTTGTATTTTATAACTTTCCTAGAGACTTTCAAGGCCTTTAAAATACATTATGGATTCCTATTTAAAAGGAATTATTTGACTAAAATGGACTACTATATACAAAAATATATAATATTGAGTTGATGATCTCGCATTAGACTTCTAATTCTAAAAATTTTATGAGCTCCTTCTCATAATCCTTTTATATGCCTTTTTTTATTTCCTAAAAAATCTTATTTTAGGACTTATTTATTCAACCTCTCATACAAATGGTTGTTCTCCTTACTTCCACACCTATGTCTCTTCTTGCTTATTTGCTTTTCCATCCAAGATATATCTTATTCTTTGTTCATCCTCTCTTCACTCCTCTTCTTTGTAAATGTACCCTCTAGATTGAGGATGTCTATTTTTAAACTCTTGAATTGATCTCCTTAAATTTTCATCCTTTCTATGGATTCCACCTCTCTATCTATTATAAATACACATGTATAGTTTAATGAAGCATTATATATTAGAATTTGAAACTTTTGAGTCTATCTTTGTTCTTCTTGAATTCATCATTGTTGTTATAGGATGTATTTTGTCTTATCAATAAGAATTTATCTCCTTTGATATTTCATTGAATCATTACAATTTCTCATCTCTTCAACCTATATTTTATGATAGGCCTTGTCCTTTTCTCTATTGTTTATGTCATGATCCAAAGCTACCATCTCTTCATGTAATTGATACAAACTTTCATAGACAAATAGTTGGTCTTGTTTCTCATCTAACAACTCTTCATAACCTATAATCTCATGTTTAAAATTATATATATATATATATATATATATATTCTAAGATTTGTTATTCATCAAAAACTAAAATATTATCATGAATATTTACTGTATCATAATTATTCAAAATCAAAATTTTATCTTCATAACTTGATCCTTGTCTTTTTTATTTACCTTGTAGCTCATTGACTGATTTCCATCAATTGTATTCATCTCTAGCACCTTAATTATCTTCTTGAGTGAGGATTGTTCTTCTTGTTTTATCAATTCTTTTTGATGAATATCTAAATGATCCTATTTGTTGTCTTCAACTTTTGATTCCTTACAACAAGCCTTCTCTTCATCCTGTATTATATTTTAAACACTATTTCATGAAGTGCTTCACCTTATTTATTCATGAGTCCATTCATTAGATCAAATACTTCATATTCATCAAAAAATTAATTAATTTCTTTCAAAACATCAAATAAAATATTAGATGATTTTTTTTGAAACCATATAGCCCCTTCATTGGCTTCTTATTATTTCTTATCTTCTTCATGCCTTTCCATCTAGATGTTCATGTTGAGTATATTCAGCTCTATTTTAAGTTTCTTTCAAGGAAAATTATTTGTCATTATTTTTATCTCTATTATCAATTTGATTATTCTTCTTACCTTCTTCTTCATTATCCATCCATACCATGGGTTCTTCATGCTCTCTACCATGAACTCCATTATACCTATCCTTTGCTTCACTTCATTGATTTCCTTTCAAAAATCATCTTATTATGGTTTTCATCCTTCCCTTATTTCATTTTCATTTACTTAGTTATTACCTCTAAGAAACCTCTTTATCACTTCCTTCACCCTCTCTAGCAATTATTTTCCACCTTGCTCCATTTCTTGCCTCACCCAAGTATGTTGCAGCTTGGTTTGTTGACAAGTATATATAGGTCCTCTCACTTTGGATATATCTCAAGAGTAATAATTGTATAATTTATTTAATATTTACTTTATTTTTTTCTCTCTTCAGTCCTTAATGGCTTTGACTATCTTAACCTTCTATTATAAACCCCTGTAATTTATCTCTGCAACAAGCACTTTGAAAAAAATGATTAGGTTTTCAAGAGATTATACCAAATATATGATACAAAAAATTAAATACATTATAAAATATTCAAAGGACATCCCAAGATTCTTTGAAAAATTCCTATATAAATCAATTTTAGTTTTTTACCTTTATTGGATCTTAAAAAATATCTTATTGTATTGATTTTCAAAAAACCAATGAACTCATTTTGATATCTAATTTACTATAACCAATATTGATTATTAAAATTACAAGGTTTAATTTTAAATATGGTTCTCAAACTTCTATTATAGGTGTGAAAATTATTCAAATCTAAGACAAACCTAATCTTTGATCAACTATCATTCTTGATCTTGAACCCCTTCTCTAGACATTAAACCTTCATAGATAAGTAGATCTTCTCTTTCGATAATAAAACTAGTTTAAAAGAGAAAATTTGGAAAAAAACATTTTTATATATAATATTTGACCTTAATAAAATTTATATTCTTCATTCAATAAAAAACAAGTCCCTAAAAAAGGTTACAACTCTGTTTTGTTTGATTACATCTTTGATCCACCATAAATTAATATGCACATTGAAGTCATTCTTTGTATTTATAAGCTCTCTTAGAATAGATACTTCCATAAGAATTTTAATAACTATTTATATAATACATGAATAATAAAAATCATCCATATAAATATAAATCAACACAAATTTTAAGGTCCCTTACCTTGGTAGACTTGAACTCACATCAAATTTCTACTAGACTACTTGGTTAAATTAGGCATATTTAACATTTTTGACAAACAAATTCAGTATAAATTTTGGTATTATAGATTTATTTAGGATTATAATATATTTTTACATATATTATAAAATAATAAAACAAATCTCACCTCTTCCTTGATCTCTTGTTTCTTGAAAACAACATTGTAGGCGTCCAATTAGTCTTTTTCTTTGTATGCAAACTATAAACTAACCATAATTATCCATATAGAGATCCAAAAAATTTAAAACCACATTAAAATGAAATATTTAATTTTAAATTATCATATCCTCCAATTTTTAGATTTTTTTAGGGTTAAAACTTGATATATACTCAAAACCCTAGTTTAGATTTTAGAGTCCTATACTAGGCCGAGACCACTAAAAATTCCATAAATTGTGTTTTAAGAAGTTAGAAATCCTAAAATCACATGTATAATGTATTAAATACTCCCCCATACATTTTTAATTAACAAAATTGGGTAAGTTATTTCTTTGTATCAATAATAAGGGACTCTACAAGCTGACTATTATAAGAAAACATGGGTTTTAAGAATTTGTTGAAGGCTTTAAGAGGTTTCCAACATAATGAAATGATTTATAAACAATTATATATATTATTTTAACCCTATACACACTTATTACCTAATCATATTATAATCTCAAGGATTTATAAGGCCAAGAAAGTTTAAAATAACTTCTTCCATATGATTCTCATACATAGATTTCTTATGCATACCTACAACTTATTAATTACCTTTTTTTAGACTCTCAAATACCCAAATTAAAAAACTATTCTTGGATTACATATAATTTCACATTATACAATATAATTCACACACCAAAAATGTGTTTATTTGTCGATTTTATACAATATTTGCAATGTACACTATTTTAATAGACTATTACTTCTTGACATACCTTTCTCTCTTTTCTATCTTATTTCCTTTACACGTGAAGATGAAATTACAGATATAATTTTGACATGGTTCAAGGCCATGATTATAAAAACATAGGATTTATATGATAGAAAAGTCAATATTCTCTCAACTTCTTATTTCCAACTTAGTATATGTTAATTTTCTCCTTCTCTAATGTAGTAATTTTAGACTAATGGATAGTGTGAGTTTTTCTCACCTTTTACATGAGTAAAAAAGGATTTGCATAATGTTATCAAAAATTTAGTACTATTTCCCAAGGTTTTATGCCTTACAACTATCTAATAGGGTTTTAAATCTTCCTTATATAATTTGAATATTTTGATATAGGATTTTGGCGATAAAACTTCTACAAATGGCTATAAGTGCCAAATTAAAGATTACAACTATTTGAACATCATTTTATTATCAAATTTATATTTATAGCTTTCATAGGGACTTTTGAGTACTTTACAATACATTATGGCTTCTTATTTAAAATGACTTATTTGATTACAATGGACTACTATAAATAAAATATATAAGATTGAGTTGATGATCCTGCATCACTCTCTTACACCTCTTAAACAATCCTCTATAATACACTCAAAAAAGGTCACAATGAAGTTTCTTACAAACCTTATGTGTGAAATGATGAATTTTAGGACTCCTTAACCACCATTGATCTTTAGATTATATTGATGGCTCACCTTCATCCTAAAATTATATAAATACAAGGACCTTTGGCCATTATAGACAAACTTCTTCATTCAAACTTACTATATAGAATTATAAAATGAGATTCAACCATTATCAATCATTATCATACCAATTATCATGCCAAACCAAGTGTAGACATGAGGCAATTCTACCTACATATGAAGTAAATATTGCTGAATGTCACTAGTCTACAAGTTGAGCACATACCTCTTCGAACCAATAAAAAAGGTAGTCTTCAATAAAGGTAAAATGGTATTTATTTTCTTTCTATTTGATTATTCTATTTATTAGTCTTTCTCAATACTAGGGATTAGGCTTAGGATGTTATGTTCATAATTGTTTTGATTTTATTCAAAAATGATTGGTCTTACCTCTTTTGGATTCTTGATCTACACATATTTCTCTTATAATGACTCTTACTAGATCAAAAAAAATCTCCCTTACTTGATGTTCCATTCTTCTAGGCATAGTTGAAGGAAATAAAAATGTCCAGTACTCAGATCATATTTATCATCAAAAAATAGATAAGTTTCTATACGCATTCTTAAATATTTCATTTTCAATAAGTCAATCAATCTTATAGGTGTAGAAAATACTACCTCACAACTAGCCATGAGTTCTTTGAATTGTTTAAGCTTTGGCATGTCTCCATACACTCTAAAAACTCAAATATCGTGGGGTTTTGATTTTATATATATATATATATATATATATATATATATATATATATATATATATATATATCCAATTGTCTTTCAGTATCCCATATAATACCTACTGGCCCTTCTTATTTATAATGTTTTGTCTAATCCATTATATTCACAAGAATTGGTAGCACAAATACAATTATATTTATATAACTAGTCTGAGTTAGCCTAAAATATCCATACCAAATAGTGTGGTTGGTATGGATTAAAAATGTATAGGGATTGGATTTTAATATCCTTATTTATAAATATAATTCATCAACATAGTAAAAAAATCACAATATTCAAATTTATTAATTAGTTGTAGTACATCAGATCCTCAAAATTTGATTCCCAAAATCTACCTATATGTAGTAACATCCTAATCACTCATAGTAACATAAGATATTTTATTTATGTACATAATATTTTTAAAATTTATTAATTAAAGATGTTTATCTCTTATAGGAATCCATTGAGTCTCAATATCTTTGAGTGCATGACTTAAAAAGTACACTGGGAAAGGGGTGGGTAGAACATTAATGCTTCACATGATTGATGTCCCTTATACCACCACTTGATATCTACATAACCATCTCATATATACTTACATAAGATTTTCCTCCTCTCTTAACACACTCCTCCAAGTAATTTTCCACCTTATTTATCCCCTACCTAAGACAAAAACCATATTTAACATTTTTTAAACAATGTTTACCTAGGTTGACCTATATTCTAACTGATATTTACACGTTATGGGTCTAGGTTGGCCTTGGTGGACCTAGACTTGGACCTAACTTGTTTTTATCGATTAATAATATAAAGTCTAATTGGGATGACATTGTTGGATAAACTTTAAGAAAGGTTTAGGTTTATATTTAAACTATATATACACATCCATTTCCATCATTTAGAGAGGAAGTGAAGAAGAAGAATATTATATTATGCATCTGCTTATCCACCATTTTACTTGAGGAGCATTTATTAGGTTTTCAATACTTTCTTTGGAGATACAAATCTTGTTTTGTGGAGAAGTATTTTGGATACATAGAGAAATTGTGTAGCTTAAGCATAACTTATCTTTTCTATCCTTACATACCACAACCACCACTTAAAAATCACCTTGGCCAAGGGAGAGATTGAGGCTCAATGAGTTTAACTTCAAAGGTAAGTATTCCTAACTTTGTTCCTTCTTTATTAAAGTAGATAGATTAGCATTTATACTTCTCTCTCATGATTTTGGATTTATTATGCATTGAGCAGAGTATATATCTTCTATGCGTGTTTAACTTTTATGTTTATTATCCCCACTTTGTGCCATAAAATTTGGTGATCACTAGATTAGATTTTAATTTACTTTGCATATGCTTAGTGAATATGAAAAGATAAGGCTTAACTAGGGTTAATTCACAGTGTTACTTAACTAGAGGCTTTGGAAGCCTCTCTAGTGATTTAAATTATGGTAATAGACAAATTAGTTAGGTTTAGTAGAACCATCTTGGTCATGAACCTGATTGTCTAAATGTATCAACAAATGGAAATGTAAGTAGGATTTATCTTCTGCAAGCTAGGATTGAATAATGACTTAACTACATTTTACTTTGTATACATTCTATTAAACTGAAAAAGAATAAAACTAATGTAGGTTTTATTTCACACATTAATTTTATCATCATATTATATATTTTGATTTTTATAGTATAGTAGAGAACCTATCAATATATTTCTAATAGTTTGTGTGCATGTTTAACACATAGTCATTTGAAAATGACATTATTATTTTTGTGCAAGTCTTATCCAAATACTAGTGACTGGATTGATTAGCTCGACATACTATTCTTCTTTAATTACAAGATTGCATACATAGTCAAGCCTATTGACTCTATTTATAGTTATTCTTTTCTACCATACAAGTTTACAAACATAGTCGAGCTAGTCGATTCTATTCACATATTTTTTCTCAACACATAGGTTTTGTAGACATAGTCAATCCAATCAACTCTATTGGCATAATATTTAAATCATCACTTTAAAAAAAAACATAAAATTTTCAAACTAAGCATCTTCAAAACCATCAAGGCTTATTCTTACTTTTTCTGTCATTTCAATTTTTCATTTACAATATTATTTTTCACAAGTTTTTAGTCTAAAAAACTATAACCCTATAAATAATCAAGTCGACTAGATAACATAATTTTATATCTTGTCTTCTCTCTAGAAGAGACAATCGACACATTCAACTATGTTCTTCCAGATATTGCTTCTGTAGAATAGTAGCGACCCTATTGACTCTATTATGTATTGTTTTCATATAGTGTTGCCTAAACTAAATCTATAGTCTTCAAACTCAAATGAATTGACCTATTTTACTAGTAATTAGTTCACTTTTCATTTAAATTTCTTGTATGATTAGAGTAACAAACATAGATCAATTAGGTAGTTTTTTAATTTATCAATTTAGTCACACTATTTTTTTAAATTTTTTTTTCACACACCTCTAAATTAATTTTCACTAAAAAATATTAAACATTTTTCTTCCCAAGATCTACCTACTTCGATTTCATCACCGATGGGGAAGCTGACTTGATTTTTTGTCCAAGTATAAACATGTCGTTGATGGTATATATTGACATAAAACATGACACCCTTATAACTACAAGATTTCAAGTGAGTGGATAGGCTCCGATACCAAGATAGTAACATCACCAATATATATATATATATATATATATATATATATATATATATATATATATATATATATATATATATCCCTTTTAGCTTAAACTACCTAAATATACCCATAGATTAATTTTTATTTCCCTCTTACACCCAATTCCCAATCACATTAATTTTAAAATTTATTATAACATAACAACATTTATGAATGACCAATTAGTTAGAATTTACATTCTAATTTGTTGCTTACTCTTTGATTATTTTATTTTGTATTACAAAACTTTAACTAGCTAGTGTACGTGTAAGGTTTGTGTTGTGTGTTCCAATTAGATCAATCACATAGATCTAATTGCTTGTGTCCTCACTTTATTTTCTTAGATATTATATTATTTTTTTATTTTATTTTTAGAACATTGTCATCCTTGTCGACATAGTCTATTAAAGACTATTATTCTTGTTTACATTTAGTACATAGTCACCTTATATGATTATATTTTTTTTTTAGCCTATTCAGTTTCTCCCTCTAGAAGACACAATCAACTTGTCCACTGTGTATCTTGTTATTTATTCTATTTCCTATCTTGTACTACATAGTCGACCTACTAACTATGTCCTCTTTTCATCCTATTTTGTTTCCTATCTTGTAGTACACACCAGACCTACCTAATTATGTATCTTTTTCCCTATTATGTTTCCTATTTTACAAAAAAATGTTGATTTGTTCGATTATGTATCTTATCACCTGATCCTTCTATCTATCCATTTTTTATCCTCTTTTCTTTATCGTGGATTTCCTATTTGAGGATAATACAGAGGCTAATCAGAAAAACATGATCAGTTTTACCAATGCTAATAGGTTTCCCAAGACATAACTTATGGCACGCACCCACTTTGGATGAAAACAATGTCCATGTTGCCACATGCACTAATAATTATAAGACTCCTCTCCATTCATCCTCATTTTTTAATCCTTTTTTTTCCATAGAATATGAACATGATTTAGAGTACATAACTAAAATTCTCTTCTTCATAAATGAATTTCTTGAACATAGAGGAAAAGACCCTTTGACCACTTATAATCTTATGATAGGTGATCAAGTAGAATAACCTCCATCACCCTCCCATAATTTCTCTCATAGATTTGGGGGAAATAATTTCTTTGCCTCCAAACCTTTTCCTTCTATTATGTCTCCTTCACACACCATGACATCTTCTTCTATGAATTATTCAACCTCCATGGAAAGTATATATGCTAATATGGTAGGTTCAACTTCTAGTGGACCTCTTCAAAATACCCTTCCCCTTAACCATGGAACTAATGCATATTTTGATACCAATGATAACCATGCTACTAGTGCTTCTTTTGCTACCAATTATTCTCATGCCATTAGTGAAACACATGCTAATTTTCATAGTGTGACTCATGCCATTAATACTAATACTAATGAATCACATGTTGTTCACACTAGTTAAAATACTTCCCAGACTAACCAACTCTTATTATAAACACTCAATCAAATGCACATTTTTCACACCAATAAAAAAATCCAAAATTATCTCATTAACCTTCAAAACCAACCTAAATAGGTTTCATGGGGAGCACAAAATCCAAATTCCCCCTATTCCCTCTTAGGGATTCCCATGGTAACCTTATCCCTCAACCACCCCTCATTAATAAAATAATCAAACATATACAAAATGAACCTCTTGTACCTCAAATTGATAATATTGACATAGGAGGTATCACACCTACCATCACCTATAATGGGTCCATTGATCCCACATTACACTTAGAGACATTTGGTAACCTTTATAAATATTGGGTCAAACTTAATACATTTGGTTATACCAAACTATTAGTTAAAATAATCTAAGGAGATGATTTATATTGGTACAATAAATTAAAAAACCATTCCATCACTAGCTTTAAAGACTTAGTTAACTTATTATTCCAATAATTTCAAATTAGTGATCTTCCTGAGAATAAATTAGCTCATTTTATAAATTATAAAAACATGAAACTATAATAGCACTAGCCTTCATCAAATGATGGAATAACTTGTCTAAAAAACATGAGAATAATATGGTGGATGAGAACCTCTTTTACGTATTTACTAACGCTTTCAACCCCAAAATTATAATACTAGGTTAGGACTCTCTCTCCAAGATCCTTGGAAGAATCCCTTGACTAAGATAAGTGACAAGATCTCCTCATGCACCAATTTGAACCATCTTAACAAATAATGGGCACTCGTATGCTCATTAAAAATAAAAATTGTCATGCAACTAATAATGGTGTTGATGATACCTATGATACTATTCACAAAATTCAAGAAATAAATTCAAACAACACTATGGAGCCTGCTCCCCTTCCCAATAACACTCATACTCCTACCTTTTCTCAAATGAACAACACTAATATCCACAATCCTTTATCCTTAGTCAATATTCAAAAATGTATTCCAAGACCTGTACCATGAGATCTTCACCCCACTTATCTAATGTAATCATGATATGATCTAAACAAATTATTTTGGTTTCATGCAAGTTAGGGCCATTGTCATGAGACTTATAAAAAATTACACAATCTATCAATGGATTTTCTTCTTGTCCCAAACTTTGATCATGAATCACTAATTCTCAAGCATCAACAATCATATTACATAGCTTGTGAAGGCCATGAAATGTAAAACAAAAACCAAGCTTTAAATCAAGCTAATGCTCATCTTGATATATACAAATATCCTCTTCTTAACTACCAAGATAGGTCTGACAAGCCTAATCCTTATACAAACAATGTTGAAACTCTTATATACCTCACTATTAATGAATAAAATGTGGTAAATATGACTAAAATGAGAAGAGTAGTTACTTTTATTGACTCTAATCTAACATATATACATCACACCGCTTAATGGTTATGCATCATTTAAGATACTTCCCCATCCCACCTCATGGATTTGGGGCAAAAGGACATTATAAACTTCCAAACACTAGTCTCAACAACTCAACTTGACTATAATTCTCACACTATCTCTAATATTCCCCCAACTCTACATACCAAGACAACATTCCCCAAGTTTCTAATAGTATTTTTGAAACCCAATCATAAGCACTACCTTAACCAATTATTACACCATCTAAAGTCAATCAACCCATTTATAATCAACCCAAGCCAACTACACCCTATCAACACAAGTTTAATGCACTTTCAAAAGATCTTGCAACATTATTTTCCTATATCTTGCAATTCTCCCATGGATTATGATAAATGGGATCAAACTATAGAAATTTCTCATCTCCCATCTCAAATTTCCCTCCTATAACTAATGCAAAACTCCCCCCATCATCAAAATTATCTAATGCAATTTTTTATTTGAAATGAACATCCCTCATCCTCCTTTGGTAGGATGCAAAGCTACCTTATTTGGATCCAAAAATAGTACACTTTAACAATGTGAAGAGATGTCCATACATGTTGATGAAAGAGTTGACACTTATATTTCCCTTAAGTTTCCTATCATTTCCACAATTCTTGATGAGATTATGCTTTATGCAGATGATCATCCTCTATTCATTAGCATGTAAATTGGTGATATCCAAGTTAAGCATGCCTTAATTGATGAAGGTTAAAGTACTTGTGTTGAGTTTAATTATTTCATTAAGACACTTGGATATTCTAAATGCAACCTCAAGTGTACACGTAACACATGTCAAGAACATGATACAAGGCAAATTCCTCATTTAGGTTGTGTGTGGCTTCCCATTACCATCTCTCCTATCACCATCCACATAAAAGTTATGATCTTTAAATTTCATCTATCTTATAACATTTTGATTGGTATACCTTGGACTCATCATATGAGATTAATCACCTCATTCATGTGCCAATGTGTCAAATTCCCCTATAATGGAACTATCTAAAATATTTAAAGAGATACAAACCCTTGAATTTTGAACAATTTTAAGAACATGGTGTCTTTAAAATTCCTACCTTTTAACCTTTGCCTAGTACCCCATTTAAGGAATTTTAACTCTTCTATTATCCAATCAATTCCACTTGAGGTTATAATGGTCACCCTGAATTAATCAGGAACATTCCACCTAACCTCCTAGATTTTTATGATGTTGAGTTATATGAGATTAGCCTCAAGATCAAAACCTTTGATAAAACCCCTTATATCGTCACCCAACTTCCTCCCTCTTTTCAACCTTGATCCCATCGACCACCTATAAATGATATACCTATTATATTAACCAATACTACACATTATGTCCATCACAAGTCTTCTGATGATGGATTCTTACCTACATATACCATCAATTTACGTGCACATAACTATGATGATGGTTATGCTTTATATGACCCATTTTTATCCAAGCTTGTACAATATAGAAATGTCAAAATCCTTTGATATCATACTCATTTATTTCAATATTTTCATTCTTATTTTAACATTCCTTATTTTATAGTACCTAATACTAGTCTTCTTCATATTTGTCACAAGGTAGAGAGGGAACGCTCACATGGTACAAAATAGTTATAGTAGAGCCACTCAAGAGCATGCTCATGAATCATGTCATGAAAAGTCCTTACAATATTTTTATATACCAGGATCCTTATATTTTTCTTCCCCTAGATATGATATCTACTATTCTTAAGCCTTTTGTATGACTAGCCTCACCTTTAGTTGAGCCTAGTCCAATTTCTACTCCTGTTTTACCTTTAGATGAGCCTATTATAATTTTTGTACCAGACCCACCTTATCTTGGTGATGTAATTATTCCTTTGTCATAGCTTGATCGCATGCCTATTCAATGGGATGATCAACCTTATTATGATATCCACAAAGTTGTCAGTTATTAGACAAAAAACTACTAGCTATATCATCCGCCCTTGACTTCTCTTTCTGCTTCTTCAACTAGTAGGCCCCAAAATCCTACTAAAAATGCATTTATTGATTAAATGGGATAAATAACCACTCTTTCACTCATTTTCAAAAACTTAGGTAGTATGTTGACACATTACATCCTACCACTACCTAACCTAAAGATAAGGTTGTACCTACTCTTAAGTTATTACATGAGTATATCTGTATATATGGGGAGGTATATTATCTTTAGCACTAGTGTGTTATCCATCATAATGATCACTACCATACTCTCTAATATTACTTTTGTGATAACCCAAAATTGACACATACACCAACTATAACTCCTTCCAAAGGTCACCCATGTAAGAAGGCTCCTCCTTCTCTACTAGTGGCACCTCCTTCTCACCTTGCATATACTATTCCCATTCAGAAGCCTATTCCTCTCCTTGAGTATCCTATGTAGGATATCCCTCATGGGTATGATCCTTTAGATACACCTACATTTTTAGTTGATGAGATTCAAAAGGAAGTCTTTGCACAACTTTTCATGAGGATTGATGAAACTTTAGTTGTCATTAGGATCTAGCTTCATAGAGATGTTTTAGATGTCATGGATAATATTTGTTGGAAAATTTATCACAATTTATAAACATGGCATGGTGTTATTTCACATTGTGATCCTGGATTGTATTTGTGATTCATTTTTATACATATTATACACTTGACTATGTGCCAAATTTGGTTTCACCTATATATTTTACATGGATCATTATATTATACTTTATGTATTTTATATGGTTTCATTTATTTTAACCTTTATTATGGCTTATTATCATTGATTTAATGATTTCACAGATGTTTATGAGTTCACTTATTTCATGTATTTTTTATTTCTTTTACAATTATTTTTTTATATCTTATCTCACTAAAAAATCAAATAATTATTATTGTGACTTGGTTATACAATCCTTGATTCCATTATTAATATTTTTATATAATATGTTCAGTTAGAAAACAAGATGTTTCATTGTACTTTTATTTACTGATCTAATTTGGATCTCCATTTATTCCTTTATATTCCTTTCACATACTAAGCATACATATGGTTAAAACATGAGATTACATACTAGTTCATAGGTAAGCCTAAGTGTTTAGTCTACCATATCTTTGGATACTTAGCTTCCTTTCACCAAATGATAAATCTCATTTATGTGTATCACTTCTATCATTGATGTTGGTTATTCCAAATCTGTATGGAGTAGGAATCATAAATGCCATAACAAAGTTAAAATCCAAATCATTTCAACCAAATACAATGATTTAAAATGCAACATACAAATTTAAAAGTTTAATCACACTAAAAGACATGATTCATAGCACATCTCCTATTTATAATTGAAGATCAAACTCCAAATTTGGCCTCATGATAGAGTCAAGGTCCATTGGGATGTGGTAGGCTAGTATATTGGGATAGGAGAATTAAAACATATTTAAGTGCTACATAGTTTCTTCCACAACTTCCCAATATTTGTAGTAGACTGATGGGTCTATAAGTGGTTCTAAGGAATGGGGAACATGTTGTGTGAAGTTAGGTCCATTTTAATTTTATTGTTCATATAACTAGCATGATTCAATATTAATATCTCATCTATTTGTCTATATATCTTTGTGATTACTATGAGCATGTACCCTTTGTATTTTGATGGTTATTAGAATCTTAGTGTCTTTCCTTTTTACCTAATATACCTCATGTTTTTTAATGTCTTCTCATCGATGTCTGTGTCATGATTTTTACACTACCTCTTTCATTAAAACAATCCTAATATATCCCCTTGAGAACTATTGTCTTGTTAACTAATCATTTCCTCTCATGTTTTCTTTTATTAGTTATAGTGTAAGACCCTGGATAGGACCAGGCTCTTCACACAAATTACTATCATCAAATATTTCCTTATTACCATTCACTTCATTGGTTTTCCCTTTATGAGTTGTATTATAATACCATGGATATGACTATGCCCTCCTCACAAATTATCACATATAAACATATTTTAAATCATTCCCACAGTTATTTCCACCTCTTTGGTGTTCCTTTTGTAAGTTGTAGTGTAAGTCAATGGATAAGACCAAACCCTCCTCACAAAATATTCTAATACCTAGTTCATACTATAACCAAGTCACATTGAAATTACATGATTCAAATTTGAGATAAGTAGTGTTTGATTATGAGTTACATGTTATTAACATGCTTTCCATCTTGATTTAGTATGTTTTATGCTCACTTCATAAGTCCTTCACTTTTATATTATTATTTTTTGGTTATGTGTATGTTTGTAGTCATTTTCTTAAATTTTTCATACTTCCCAGCTTAAATTATTGTGATTAATTTGATTTCTACTTACAGTTTGTTTTTCTTTTCACACCTCACAGCTTGATCTAGTATTATTGTTTGACTTAATTATTTTATTTTTATACCATTGATTTTCATGTGTTTTTAATTTCATTACAATATTTCATACTTTTCAATGTGATATAGTATGATTTTAATTTTGTGAAAATATTTTACATGTTTTGAAAACATATGTTTCCCCTTTTAGCACATTGGTTTATTATATTTATTCATATTTTTTTTTTACACATTTCCCATCATGATATAATTTATTACATTTGTTTTGATTACTTATTATTTTATAAATCATTTTTTCCTTTTTATTTTAAAACCATGCATGTGTCTCACATAATGATAGAAAAGAAATCAAACATCACATATTTTCTATTTAATATATAAAAAAAGAAAAATACATGTGCTAAAAAGGAAATATGTCCATGCACCCACATCCAAATCTAAGAATAACTCATAAATTCATTGAACTATCAACACACACACACACACACACAGACACACACACACACACACACACACACACACACACACACACACACACACACACACACACACACACATGTTGATAGTTCATTGATTTTATGAGTTATTCTTAGATTTGGATGTGGGTGCATGGACATATTTCCTTTTTAGTACATGTATTTTTCTTTTTTTATATATTCTATGGAATATATATATATATATATATATATATATATATATATATATATATATATATTCCATAGCATATATAAAAAAAGAAATATATATATATATATATTCCATAGCATATATAAAAAAAGAAAAATACATGTGCTAAAAAGGAAATATGTCCATGCACCCACATCCAAATCTTATATATATATATATATATATATATATCATATAATACAATAGCTATAGTTTTAAGCATGTGCTCCATCATGTCTATTCTATGGCCTAGTTACTTGACTCATGGATGACTATGACTGACCACCCCTCTAAAACTTATACTATAAAGATGTAGTCTAGGATCTCAATCTAGCAATCTATGCCTGTATGTTTCCCACTTGGGCCTATACCCATCTGATTTAGATCATAGTTACCATGTACATAGATCACTCTTATGCTAAGGCTTGCTAGGCTCGAGCCTCTCCATCTCCTACCCCTACTAATAGATGTAACCCATAGCCTCATACTTGTAGCTATCTCACAACCTCTTCCACCATTATAAACTAGCTCACCTAATTTATGGATAATAGAACCACATAATCATCCAAAGTGGTAGTGTCGCATAATGAAAATACCCCATCCAAAATTTCATGATGTGTAGTCATAATAGGGATCCCCGTATGACCTCCTATTTTGTTAAGTCTATCAAAGCAATATTTTCTCAGAATAGTAAAAATAAAAAATGAATTGATTTTCACCCTATTTATATTTACTATTAAAAATTATTTACTTATCAAATATTTACAATTAGATTCTATTTTTTGACTATATCTTTATTTATACTAGATCTTTTTCCAAACCATAAGATGTTATATAATCCTAACATTGTATAAAATATTTTCACATTTTACATATATATTTTGTAAAAAAATTGTTTTTTTCCATTTTTCACTAATTTTTCCAAGTTTACCTAATGTTCCCTACATTGGACACCTTCACATTTACTTCACTTCATTCTTTATCTAAAACACTAAGTTAAATATAGGTATGTTTCTTTCAATTGTGTCCTTTCATTTATCTTATTCGCTCCTTACTATTTTTTTAGATTCAACATTATGTGTTGCTATGTTCTTTTCCCAAAGCACCATCTCATTTTGAACCTATGTGATATGTGATGAGCTTAGAGTGGGGCATATGTATACACATAATATTTAAATATTTTATAAATTAAAGATGATTTCTATCTTATGGGAACCTGTCGAGTCTCAATCTCTTTGAGTGCATGCCTTAAAGGGTACATTGGGAAAGGGGTGGATAGGCCATTGGTGATTCACAAGATTGGTGTCCCCTATACCACCACTTTATATCTACGTAACCATCTATTATACACTTCCCAAGATTTGCATCCTCTCTTAAGACACTCTTCTAAGAAATTCACCACCTCACTTAGCCAATACTTAAGAAAAAAATTAATTTTGACATTTAATGATCAACATTGGCCTAGGTTGACCTTATATTTTGATTTATATTTTCAAGTTACATGTGTAGGTCAACCTTGACTAACCTAGACTAGGACCTAACTTGTTTTTATCAATTAACGATATTACACATCTACTTATCCACCTTTCTACTTGAGGAGAATTGCTTAGGGTTTCAATACTTTTAGTAGAGATATAGATCTTGTCTTATGGAGAAGTCTTTTTGGATATATATAAAATATGTGTAGGTTAATATTGACTTATATTCATTATCCTTACATACCATAAAAGAATTTTATGAGGTACCTTGGCCAAGGTAGAGATTTAGGCTCAATAGGTTTATGTTCAAAGGTAAGTATTTCTAACTTTGTTACTCATTTATTAAAATAGATAGATTAGAATTTGTACTTCTCTTCCATGCATTAGGATTTCTTATACATTTACTTTAGTATAGATCTTCTATGCATGTTTACTTTTTATGTTTATTTTCCCATTTTGTACCAAAAGCTTTGGTGATGACTAGATTTTATTTTATTTTAATTTACATATACTTAGTGACTATGAAAACATATGACCTAGTTAGGGTTATTTCATAGTGTTTCTTTAATAGAGGCTTTAAAACCCTCTCTAGTGATGTTATTGTGGTAAGATACCCCTTATTTAGGTATAGTATATTCATCTTGATGATGACCTCTAATGTATAAATATATTAACAAATGGAAGTGTAAGTAGGATGTATCTTCTCCAAACTTGGATTGATTAGTAGGTCAATTACATTTTGATTTATATATTGAAACATAGTTAAAGATGCACTAGATAATTATCAAATTGAATTATACTATAAGATAAGTAAACTATAATCAAGTACAAAAGTAAACTATAATGAAGTACATAATTAAACTAGAATGAAGGTACATTATAGAGCAAACAATTGAACATTATCAATCTATCTAAGACATGATAACTTCAATGAACTATGAAGGATGAATTTATCTTAGATGAAAATATATTATGATTTTTTTAATAAATAAATAATACCTTCACTAAGCATGGATATCCCTAGAATTTATAGGATTTATATTGTTATTTACATAACTTTTTTCATTGCAATATGTCACCGACAAGAAGCCACTCAAAGTATGACATCAGAAAGAAAAAACTCGGAATAAAAAAACCAAAAATATTTTTATTATAAGAATATTTTAGTAGACATATATGAGATGAGTTTCTAAATCAGGCCCATGAGACTAGAATAAGTATTAGGATTCTACATGAGTTTCATCCAAACCTTATCATGAAACTTTCTGGAGGCATCAAATTGGGAATTTTTTCATGGCTTTTTAGATGGATCTAGACTCAAATTTGTAGAGACTCAATCCATCCTTGTATAGTAAATTGGATTATTCTTCTCCTTATATAATGCCTCTATTTACCAATTTAAAATATTTACATGAATTGGGTTGAGGGGACTCCATCATATGCATATAATTTTCCTTTTTCTATATAATTTTTTGCCTCAGATAGAGAAACATTATTTTTAAAACACATAAATCATAACAAAACAAAAAAAAAACATAGGAATTATATTAATTTCACACTATAGTGTTGTGGTGGATTGCCTTGATTTAATAACTTTATTTATAGACAGTTAAAAGGAACATAATTATATCCATAAATCATCATATACAATATTATTAATAGCTAATCATAACTTTGTGAGTTATTTTTTCCTATTATAATCCATATTAAGGTTGAATTATTATGGAATTATTTTCTATCATTAGGAATTAGTTTTTATTAAATCAACATCAATACTATTAATATTTTCATGTTTTTTTTTGAGTTTATAACACATACGTCTTTAGAATCGTTAACTCATTTGAGTCAATAGGTTAGATGATACAAACCCTCCACCATGTTGAGTATACCTATGATAAGTGGTACATGCTGTACTATGATACTTTTCCATGCCTTGAGTATTATAAATGATTGAGTTTCCATAATCTTTAGCAAACCATGGATGATGTGCATATAAAATGTACTAAAATCATATAATAAAAAAAGATATAACATAATGCATCAGAAAATAATTATGTATAAATAATAAATAAATAAATAAATAATAAAATTATTATTTCTTACCATGTATTGATGACCCCATTATCTCCCTAGGCTAGAAGAAATTCTTTTATGATTTTTTTACAAATTCTATAAATTTGTTGCAATAACATTCATATAATCTTTCATTGTTCATCAAGAATAATAAAGATGAGAGTGAACTCCATGCATTTTTACTCAATATATATAGTATCCTTTGTCATTTAAATCATTATCTACATTAATTAGATGCTTATATAGTTCCCTTTGACCAATGCTACTTATTTGAGTGACATTTTTAATAAAACCCTTAGCCTTATCTCCTCCCATGGGTGGATTTGATGGAACAATACCATAAATCCCTAATTGATTTTTATCTTTTTCAATAATAAAATTTACTCCATGCAATTTTACATTTGATAAACCTTCTCAAAATTTTATTGGATTTTTTCCTCCTTTAGTGATTTCTTATTGATAACAAATAGACTTTATAAATAAACCAATTTATCAATTATCATAACAAAAGCATGAAGAATGCATATGTGAACTCTTATCAATGGAGTTTATAACACTAACTCTATAGATCAACTTCATCTCTATCATAAAATTCTCCTTGTTCAAAACTTAATAATCCCTTCGAAAATATATATTCAATCCATTTAATTTATCTTGAGAATTCATGTAATAAATGCAACTGCACCTTTTATTTTCTTAATGGTTGATGTTGTGTGTGTGTGTGTGTGTGTGTGTGTGTGTGTGTGTGTGTAAGTTAAAAACCATGTGCCATTAAAATTCATATGAGCCAAAACCATCAAAATAAAAAAAAATCCTCATTGCATGAGAGGAAATAATGGTTGGAAGCTCTGTTTTGTCAAAAATCCATTTTAGGTCTTCATAACATCATTTTTATACTTTGAGTAATCCAAGACACCATACATGGTTTTTTTATTGTAAAAAAAAATACATTTTATTAGTAGCAAGAACATTTTTTATTTAGATATTTATTCATCAAGACAAATGATACTCATAGTTGGCACCATTGATCAACTCCATCTAATCTAATGTTAGGAGGAGAAGAAAATTCCCATTTAATCTTACACTAAAATATCATAACATAATACCTTAGAAATTAAAAATATATCAACTTCAAACCATAAATTATTCAAATTATTCAAAGTGATTAATCCTTCCTTTTTAACATAATTCTTTCCTTTCCTTAGATAATCCTCCTTCAAATTTTGGATGCTAAACATATCTCCAACAAAGTATTTAAATTCTTTGTTCCTATTAGATCAATCCACTCTAGCATGATATGGAGGAGGCACCATGACCTTAATGATCCAAAAAATTTATATTCCACCCCATAATGCATTAAATAGTTTTTCATATACTTTTCTATTAATCCCTTTCTACTAATCCATGCATTGTCACAAGCACCTTGGACATCACTAACATTGATTGAATATGAAAATTAGATAATTATTTTATAAACCAAATATTTTATTATAAAGGCACATTATTTTTGTTGAAGCATGGCTAATATTTCATATTTCTTTAATAGTCTCTTCATAACCAACATTGAGGTATGCCATGTGTCTTCACCTACATTTGATCTAAAATGATACATAAATTATTTTACAAACTGAATTATCTTTTTGAAACCACCCCCTAAAGGTACTAGACACACAATTTTATTTAAATTTTTTACCCTTGTCCTTCCTCATAGAAGGGTGTTCTTCATTATTTTAATTGTGTTATCAAGGTCTTTAACTTTAGAATCAAATGCCTTATTTTAATTCTTAAAATATTTGACTTATTTAAGCATCACATTTTTTTAATTTAAAATGTTAAATATCTTCATCTTCCAATCTCTTATTTAGTTTAGATAGACTATAGGTTATCTTCTCCATTTTAATCAGCTTATTTCTCATTACATTGATGTTTTTATCAAGTGTTTCTCTACTTCCTTGTAGAATCCTACATTATCCTAACAATGTATTATCACCATTAATATAAATTTTATCACACCTTATTATTTAAAATAAGATAATAACATTGGTTTAAGGATCAAGAGGATAAACTTTTACCTTATCTCATATATCTATATGTTTTAGGCCCAATATTCTCAAATAGTTTTAATCTACATTGAATTTTTTTTGTTGTATTTTTTTTGAAATAGTTTCATTTCTTTATCCAACTCCACATACAAAACATATGGTTTTTTCCTCATGTTTATCCTAATTATAATTAGGTCCATCTAGTAATAAAAATTGAAAGAACATAAAGATAAAAACTTCTTATACTCGCAAGATTATACACATTCCTAGAATTATATATGTAATATAAAAAAGAAAAATTAAAATGTAGAATTAAACTAAAATATATATGTATTAAATATTTATTTTTTTAATAGAATGAAAAATAAATCATACCAAAAATAGATAGTAATGAGTTTTCCTTCTTCAAAATATGACCTATTTATCTTTTGTCTCTTTGCAAATTTTAGGAACCCAAAAAAACCATCCATTACTTCGAACATCTCAGTGGTACTTAAATTCAGAAATGAAACTCTAGTATTTTTAATCCTCCCTCTAGATTTCCCCTCCACCTTATAATTTGACACCCCATTTTTAAAAAAAAAATATAAATGAACACATTATTTTTAGTTCCCATTATGTCTATGTAAAGTAAAATAAAAATAATAAAAATTATCTAATTCAAAAATCCCTTCTTGTCATGCATTTTAGGGGGTTTACATTTGTAAAAATTGATACCCTATTATTTAAAAAACTCTCTTTTGTCCAAAAATTAAAGGAATGGAAAGAGAGAAATAATTGTGAAATATAATTGTTTTCCTCCATGAATTTGTTCTTCATCCAAAAAATGTTTCCCTCACATTTATTATTTCCTTTAAAATTTTAATTTCTTCATGACTCCATAATTTCATAAGAAGGTAAAAAAAATGTTGCAAAATACTTGAGGATTAATTATATATTAGTGTAGAGAAAACATGGATTTTCACAAATTTTATTGTGTATTGAAAATAGATATTATTTTAATCTCAAAAACATTTATATGTAAAGTGAATTCATAAAACAAAATAGGATATGCACAACACGGGGGTGACAAGATGGAAGGAGAACAAAAGGCCCACATTACGTTATTTGAACTAAATTCAATAACATGATAAATGTGTGAAATTAATTATACAAATTACACTAAAAAATACCATAGGCCATATTAAGGTGTTACACATTCATACCATGTAGATAAATAATGTTAATCCTAACATCATATTGTGAAATGAACATCACTCCATAGTGCAAAGGAATTAACAAAATCATTTTTTTTAAAGTTTTATTTAATGAGACATGTTTATCTATATGTGATTATGCCTTCTACTTACGTGGGTGAATTTTATCATAAGCTCCCTAGCCTTCTTAGAGAATGGAGTTAATATATTAAAGGATACTAGTTAGTAACAATACCCTTTTGAGGCCTTTGATCAAATTAAAAAGTTAAACTCACTAATTATATAGATGATAATGATTTTATTACCATCTATTATTGTATCCTATTCACATTTCATAAACTATGATTTGGTGTAACTATGAATTCTTATGTACTCCATCAAGAAGTCTTAAGTGTACATACACCCTATATATATATATATATATATATATATATATATATATATATATATATATATATATATATATATATATATATGGTATTGTATAGGAGAAGTCATCATACACTAGATTAGTGTCTCACTTGGTGGTCACATAAAAAATATTTACCTTGCCTTTTATAAAGCTAGTCATCATATTTTTGAAAATTTATAATGCAATGGTTTCATATAAGAAAATGTTTAAATTTATTGGACTTTGGTTAATATATTATTCCATAACCTATCCACATATCAAAAAACATAGTATACCTTGTGTGTTCTACTTATTATGATGAATATCAAATTTTTACTATTTAACAATTCAAAGGCCATCATAAGAACACCTTTGAATATTAATATTTGTTTCAATCATAAATCATTTATTTTATAGAATATAAGTGTGCTACTTATCATATGTCCATGCCAAATATTTGATGTAGTGATATTCAATATCACACTTTGTCTTATCTAATGTTCTTAAATGACCAATAATAGCTAATAATAGATTTTAGAATATATTACCACACATTATATAAGGTAAATCAAATATATCTAAAAAAAATGAATTAGTGATTAAAATCTCTTTTATCAGACATGTAACTAGGATGATTTTGACTCCAAGATTGAATTGGGTTTCATCTTATCACAACTTTTTGATCATCCACACAGAATTTGATCTAACTTAGGAATGAAAATCTGTCATTAAAATCTCCATATTATTTAATAAAATCAATATATAGCCCTAATAAGACATATATTTTAGCACCCAGTAGCTAATTATAATATACCCAATTTTTTTTAGCTTTGTCCAAGGATGACCCATTTATAATTATGATCAATTAAACTTACAAGGAACAAAGGCTTTGTTATGAACACATGAAGGATTTGATTTAAAGGTAGAAAGGCACAATCCAATAAAGTGGGGCTTCTATAATCAAATCACATAAGTTAGTGGTGGGTGGAAGGGAACCTTTATGGTCGACCAATGTGTGAAAGTAGTAATCATGATTTGGATAAAGGATAAAAACCTATATCAAACTATAAACAATAGAAATTCTATGTATGGCAAAGGAAATCAAAGCAATAAGGGATGAAATAAACTATAGGATAAAACAGAGCATAAAATATAATATTTGTGATAAGTTAAGAGTAATTTTTACTCTTTTTAAAGTATTCACTTATCATGATTTAAATTATTCACCTATTAAAATTTTCAATTCAAACATGGAAATTAACTTTTTTTTTGGTATAAATAAACAATCAATGAATATAAACATGGACAACACACATGTCACAAAGTTTCAAAGGATTTTAATGAATATACATTGAATATGAAACACCCTACACATTACAAGGATTACTTATTAATAAATTAACCATAGTGAAAACAACCATTTTAGTTAATTAGATACTTACCAAGATAAAAGATTGAAAAAAAGACATGATAAAGACCTCATTTAATTGATTAAAAAATCCATGATAAGGGCCTCATTAAATTAATCTAAATGATATAAAATTGTTCATAAATAAATAAACCAATTGCTGATTTGGATGCTCTTGATGAAGTAGAAATATGACAATTTATTCATGTAGTTCTTGAGTTTGTCTATGACCATTGATTATCTTCATATTTTGAACAAATAATATAAACCTATTTGATATATCATATATCATAACTCATTTAATATTTTGAATTATCAATTATCAGTACTATTTTGTTGTTTTTGGTTTATTTTAAGCATATGACACTAATATTATGGTTAGTTTCATTAATTTATTTTTATTATTTTTTATATTTTCATATTTTTATATCTTTTGCTAATGTGTAACTCACTCAAATGAAAAATTCACTCACCCACTTTTTTACCCATTCACAAAATTACAGAGTATACTATATTCAAAATTTACTAATTATCCATTCACAAAGTTATAGAAATATTCACTATGATCATATAATAATATAAATGAATGTTTGGTGTTTGATAAGAAAGAAAACACACATATTTTAGGAATTTAAAGAAAGATAAAGTATTCTAAATTTACAGACACAATAATTATCTATGATTTTTAGATAGATTCAAATTTATATGTAGACATCTTTCGATATTGGCTACTTGTTTAATAGTATGCAACCCTATTAAAATGTATATATTTAATTTTCCAAAGCTTCTTACCTGGAATTAAATTTTAAAATAGAATACATTGATATTTCTCTATATAATCTTAAACTTCAAGAAAGTTAGTTCCATAAATGAATTTTCATGTTTGTCTCAATTTACATAGAAACCCATAAACACTTGTGGCCTAGATTCTACTAGCACTATTTTTTGTAAAGTAGATGGAAAATTTCCCCCATTATTTGTCAAGTAAATCATATTAATGAGTACATAAATAACTTTGTTTTACAATAAATGTGTAACAATATGCACAAGGTTCCATGTTACTTGTTGTAACACATAATTATTTATATAAGGAACAATCTTTAGAATCCTATAGAGTCTCAATAGTATATCAAACATATTTTTATACGAGAAGAGATTTGTATATAAGGAATAATAAAATTTGTCCTAAATGAAAAAATATATCCCACCTCTTATTTTTAAATAAAATTCTTTACTTATGAAACTCGCAATTGTGATCCTATCCATCTAACATGAAACATTTATCCAAATTCCTTCCTAGAAAGAATATTTAGTTTTAGTAAACATATATTATGGGAATTTGAAATGTTTAAAAAAATATTTACTAATTATGTAGTTTCATAGAATTTGGATTATGAAAAAAATGAAGTTTAAGTTTATTTTTTTATTTAATTTGAAAAACCTATGTTAATGTGGGAAGGATAGGGATAATTGAAAAAGAAACATTGAGGAATGAAGAAAGACTCTCTAAGATCATTTTAATCATGCCTTTACTTTGGGAAGTTGAGTTTCAGTGTGAATTAACAAGAAAATTTTTAGGGGAAATTAGAAGCATTTCAAATTTAAATTGCATTGATGACAAGATTGAAAGGATTCAAAAGAAAAAGATTGCATAGTAAAGGTACTATAAATTATGCATAGGATATGACTAATTTATTTTAACATTAATTTTATGAATACAAAATCTATAATTCAATTTTTTAATTAATTAAGGTATTTTATGATTATTATTTTTTGATACATTCTTGTAGCACCATGATATAATGTTTCTATTTCAAAACATGATTAATAAGGATAGAGTTTGTGATGCAAGTAGAACTCTTTTAGGTCTCTTTTTTATTATTAGATTGGTTAAAAATTGGATTGAAAGGCCTCATATCCTTATACAAAGGAGATAACCAAAAAATAAAAAAATAAAACTAAAAAAGAATGCCTCTACTAGTGGCAATTGAATGGGCACCCAAGCTCCCCCTTGATAGGGACTTCTACTAAATATTGAAAAGGAACATAAAGAATTACCCAAGAAACTTTCATGAAGGTTTCACCAAACTTAATCAAAACAAAATATATATTAAGAGATCCAAGTGGGACCAATAAGATTGCATGTATAACCACCCATACACATCCTACTACCTTCAAATTTTGAATGAATCATTCCTTTTATTTTTTGCGGGTTCCCCCCAAATGGAGGCTCATGTTGGACTCCTATATTATACCACTTTTCTTCTTCTAGACTTTAGTCTACTCCCCCTCATCTTCTACAAAAATTGAGGCTGGAGGTATTAGAATTTCAATAGATTATAATGTCTAAGAATTATCTACCACTAAAGCCACAACTAATGGTTCTACCCTTGATGTTCCAAAAAAGGTAATAACATCCTTAGCAACAGGGGTTTTTGAAACTGAAACTATCATCTTCATTTCGAAAATTGGAGGGTGTATCCTATTCTAGGTTTCTTACAATAGATTTTCTAGGTCTGTTCTCAATTTTCCATAGGATTATAACCTTAGTTTTTTTTTAACCTATTTTTTTTAATAAAAAACTTCATGTAATAATGATTCTAATTTGATGTAAATGGGCTTACAAGATTTTCTTACCTTGTATTAGCTCTAGTCTCCTTTGTTCTTATTGAAACCTTTTTTAATGGATATTTACCTAAAGATAATTATAATGATACTTAAATATATTATTTAACCACACATATTAATTCTTGTAACTCCATATATAACTTCTACCATTCTCCATCTATCATTCTTTTCCTAAGAACACAAATTTTGCCTTTTTAGGCCTTGTATCTAGACCTGAAAAATGATCAGATGGATATAAATTGATGCATATAAATCATTATTTATTTAAAACACATTTAAATATTCAAACATAGTAAATTTTACCCCATTAACATGTTTTAAATCCTCTAAATCATTCCTTTATTGAGTTATTATTTCTTCTTGGACTCTCAAATAGTGTTTTAGACCTTTTTACAAATATGCAGTATGGGTTTCTATTATATATATATATATATATATATATATATATATATATATATATATAAACCATTTAAAATTTTCATGAAAACACAATTTAACATGCATACAGATTTACATCTCATTTGGATCATTAATTTCCAAGTTATGCACCTTATTTAAAATTTTCATGAAAATAAAATTTAACATGCATACAAATTTACATCTCATTTGGATCATTCATTTCCAAGTTATGCACCTTTTAGTGTTGCTAAAAGTGAAGTTTTCCATTACATACAGGTCTGATGATTGTGTTTTGTCCACATATCCATATAGAAACCTAAAAATTTCTTTAATATAGTTTTAAAACCATAAATATTTTCATTTATATATCCACAAATTTTTATGTCATTTGAATGAGTCGTTTCTGATTTATGATAATTTTGGTGTCCTAAAATCCTAGCAAACTATCACAGGGCCACTAGCTCTCAAAAATAGATAATTTAAGATATAATGACTATTATAAGTTATTTATTATTATATTAAAATCTTAATAAATTTAATAAACTAATAAAATAATTTATTTAACATCATATAACTTTAAATTTTAAAATAAATCACTTTCTTTGATTAAATATACCCTATTTTGACTGCAATAGCCCTATATTCTATGTATTCAAGACTATGACATGAATAAATCCTATTTAAATAAAAAAATTATTTTAAAGAATAAATAAAATAAATTTAATGTTATACATGATATAACTTGATCTAAGAAACATTTTAGGCAAGAATTTGGGTGACGGTTCTACCCCAATTGGTGGCAGAACTTGTGGGAGCCATAACTTTTGCACCATAGCTCCATTTGACTCCCCATTTGAACCATTAGAAAGATAAGAATTAGGAAAAAACCATGATATGTAATTAGATATTATTGGTGGTTTTTGACTCCCAAAAACCAAATGGAAGTGCCATTAATTTAATTTTTAGTAGTGCAGTCTAAAAATAGTAATTCCTCAAATTATGTATTATTGTGAATCGTGGAAGTCAAACCACTTAATCTCACTCAATATTGGTGACCTTAAAAATCATCATACTACATTAAATTTTTTTATAAATTAAGATGTAACCTAAAAATTAAATCAGACATCTCTTCCTAGAGATAGGCATATGTTGTATCTGCAATTTTGAGCAATAAAATATCTCTTCTAAGAGATATCATTATTACAATTGTGTTGTTATTTTTTATTGAATTATCTTTAAACCAAATATTCTGAGTTTTGGCTCATAAATTAAACATTAAACCTCAAAATATCATCTTCTTCATTGAGTTTCTAATAAAATGAAACAAAAATACAATCAAAATCTTACATTTTCAAGCTCTCTAACTAAAGTAAACATCATAAAAACATTGAACAAAGTGAATGAAAAATTAGAACATGTCAAATTAAATTAATGGATTTTTATAAAAAGATATAAATCATAAAAAAACCATTATTTATTCATGAACTTATTACAAACCTCTGTACTCAAGGCAGACTTTCTCCTTCTCTCTCATCATCAAACCTAGAGACCATTTACCACTAATGTGATCCTCCTTTATTCCTTTTTCTCATATTATTATATAATAAATTGATGTATTAAATATTTATAATATTGGAAAAACATATATGATCTTATTTAATTTTTATATTATGTCTAATAATCTATCAACCTCCTTGGACTTGTATTTGAACATGTTATCTTGGCCTTCTCATATGTTGAAACATGCAATTTAAGTTCCTTAACAACATTTAGACTTATCCCAAAATAAATAACATGTTTATAAATTATATAACATGTAATTAGGCCATAAGTGACCTATTACATAAGTTTAATCCATTTAGATCATGTCAAAACACTCCAAAATATGAAAAACATATTCAAATTTTAAAATTTCCCATTTTGGTGGGAAAATGAAAAACTAAAGCTTTTGAGAAATTCATGGGATTTTGAGGACTCAACATGATATGGGTACAAACTTTAGACCTACTAAACCTATAAAATTCAACATTTAACATATTTACATATTTACAAATTATTATGTTTTGATGCTCCTACATCAAACTTCACAGAGGGAAATTTTGAGCTCTTTCTCAAATGGAGTTTTCTTAGCTCTTTTTCTTTATTTTATTTAACTTTCTTAACATGAACTTTCTTTATATTTTACAAAATTCAGATATGCCATCTTATTTATTCTTTAAGATCCTAATTGGATTAATTTGTACTTCATATTCTTTTTTTATATTCATTATAATTTCATATGATTCATCATCTATCTTCATGATTCTTATGAATGACTCCATCTCTTTATCTGCAACTTATTTCATACTTTCACATCCAAGATTGAAATCATAATTAGTTTCAAAAATTTGAGACATCATTTCATATTTAACTATTTTTGCCAATTCATTCCTTCTACTCTTACTTGGTGCTTATTTGTCTTCAACTCCTAGTTCAACATCTTCTTCATTTTCTTTGGTCTTCATTCCTTCAAAATTACTTCCTTGACTTTCCATTTCACATTACCAGCCATACCTTTATTAAGTGATGTGAAAATCAGATATTTTAATGCTTTCATCTCAACCTCTAGCTTATCTACACTCATATAGATAAACAAGTCATTTTTTGTTTCCTTTATTAATTATTATTACAAGCCTATATTCACACATTCATAGTCACTATTAGAATTAAAAGATTGAGGCCAAATTTACCCTCTAGATGCCTCCTTCAATGGAACCACCTTATCTTGTGCTCTCAGAATTTATTCTTCTTTATTTTTTTATCATCTTTTAAAGGTTCATATGAACGTCATCCTCATGTTCTTCCACTTCAAAAGAAGCTAAAAAATGCTTCTATCACTTTTACATCTTTAATTTTATCATTCACAATGATAACTTCTTTCACTTATTGTTCATTTACTACCTCCTTCATCTACATGACCTTATAGGTGTTTTATTTTCTTATTCCTTCATTGGTCAAGACAATTTGTTATTTTCATATTATTGTTTCCAAAATTAGCTCTATGGGCTAACTCACCTTTCTTATCCACTTCCAACCATACTATATTGTGGTTCCATCATGGACATCACCTTCTTAATAATTTTATTTAGCTCATTTATTTCTTATTTAGAAACTAAATCTTTACTTTTTGTTTATTCCTTTATATTTTTATTGTTTCACTCTACACCAACTAAGCCCTTCATTTTATCAACCTCCTATCTCTTCCTCTAACCCTCAATGTGATCTTATATTTAGAAAGTTTCACATCCTGATTTCTCTCTAAGCTTAAAACTTGTTTGATCTGTAGATTAACATGGTTGTTAGTTGATTAACTAATGTTTGATTAATATTTATGTAATATACTCATTATGGGATAATTATATGTTGTTTGATTTACATTATTGATTTGTTAAGAGATAGCTAAACTTTTTTCTGTACATTATGATCATGTTTGTTAATTATATAACACTATTTTATGGATTTAATTATGTTTCAAGCTAACTACCTTCATTGTTGTGAGGTGTATTTAGGGTAAATCCATCCCTCAGAGTGTGATGGAGGGAGATCATCATCTGAGAGGGTGGTTTAGATGGAGACCTTGGGGGATACCAGAGAGAGAAATTATAAACCCATGCACACACCACAATAGTGTTTCATGTGTTATGATTAATTATTTGAGTAGATAGTTGTGGTATGCTTTATTTTTATATTATGAATGTTTGATCTAATATTTTTTGTTCTCAGATCATTTTGTATCGTTATGTGATTTCACTAATCTAGTTTTTGTTAATGTTATTAATTAGTTGATTTGTTAAATTTGTACCTAACTAGTTTAATGTTATATAATATGATGTTATTCATAGTCAAATATTCATTTATAAATGCTTGTTTATATTATCTGTTAGAAATAATTGTTTTATGCTATTACTTAGCTGAGTCAAAATTTTAGTGACTATTTACATTTAAAAGGTTAGTATTATCAATTTTAATAGTACTGTAAACCTAAAAAAGACTTAATGAATTATAGGCTGCTTGTTACATATTAATGAATGATTTTGGCATGGTGAAATGAGACTTATGTTTTGAATTTTCAATGCTAGGTAGTAAACATAATGTAATGCAAGGTGTTATTGATTAATATCATTGTGAACAATTATACAAACATCATTGTGTTATCAAATTGTTTTCTAAAGCCTATGGATTATTATTTAAACCTAGAGGGTTAACTAAAAGTTTAAATTTGAATGCATAATTTTATTTTTGGATGAATTGGTAACAATTATAAATAATCTTTTAAATCCATATTTGTATTATCTATGCTATATAATCATTATGATTTTTAGTAGTCGATAGTCAATGTTGTATGGAAAGATAGTGATAGTTGAAATTACATGGTATAACATTGGGGATTATAACTTGTCATTTATGTGGTTTGGATACACTAAGTAAGGTTGATGTTTAAGTCAAAAGGGCATGCATATTTTATAGTGGATATATAATGATTATTTTAGGGAATGATTGGAAATTTTGAGATGATTAGGATTTTTAATCACTCATTTACTCTGGGTTAACCATAATTCTTGAAAAAATCATGATGAAAGTTTAGTTATTGGTTGTATGAGAAATGGTAGTAGACTATAGCTTAGTGGGGGTTATATTGAGCTATTTTTGCATGCACAGTTAGTTTTATCTACTGATATAGGAGGAGAAGATGGAAGAGAGTAAGGTGATGGAAGGAAATAAAATAAAGGAGAAAGAGGACTTGTCAGAATGCATATAGGGATTAGCAGATAGAAAGAGAAGAAGGAGAGTTCAAGTTAAGGAGGAAGAGTATATATGACTTCCTTGGCATAATTATAATCACAACTCAATTTTGTAAATCAAATTATTATGTGTAATGATTAATGGATTTTAAATTAAAATAGTTACTGGGTTTTCATTTGTTTGAAATGTTATGGAAAATTATAAAGGGATAAATGTAGGGCCCTACGGTAGGCTTAAACTCCATAAAACCCTACATCCAACCCAAGGTAAACCTAGGAGAATTGGGTAGAGTCATAGAAATTGCCATGATTATTTTGGATATAAATGTGCTCTATCTTAAAATATTCTTTCAATTAAAAAATATTGATTCAGTCATCGAATGCTTATTTTGTTAAAGGGTATATTTGATTTGGCTCAAACTAGTTTTGTTGTCGAACTAGTAATGATATATATTCTTTAAAGTATTTAAAAAATATATAGATTGACATTTTAGATTTTATAAGGCTTGAATGTGTATAAACCTAATTGGATTTTGGGTATATATGTATGGGTTATATATACAAAATGTACTATCACACACACACACACACAAACACACATACTTGTATCCTAGAAATTTAGGGCTTTCAAAGGGAATTGTATGAATTAACCAGATATAGGATGCATATATAGATGAACTCAAAGTTTGGTTTTGAATGGAATTTAGTTGCTTCAGTTTTCAAATACTTTATACATTTTAAATTAAGATCATTTTATTTATATTTTACTTTTTTAAAGATCCCATTACATGCATACTTTTTCACATATGGGTTTGGAGACAAATATATTAAATCCATAATAGATGAATTGGATATGGGTAGGTGAAAGAATAAATTGTTGTTTGTGAATTCAGATCTATGCATATTTATAAACATGAAGAGTAAAATTTGTTATGATAGAGTTAATATTTAAGTTGAATTCATTATATATGAACTACACATATGCATAGCTCTCTCTCTCTCTCTCTCTCTCTCTCTCTCTCTCTCTCTCTCTCTCTCTCTCTCTCTCTCTCTCTCTCTCTCTCTCTCTCTCTCTGTGTGTGTGTGTGTGTGTGTGTGTGTGTGTGTGTGTGTGTGTGTGTGTGTGTGTGTGTGTGTGTGTGTGTGTGTGTGTGTGTCCATGAAGGCATTTATATGGCCAAGTACGGGTTGTTATATCATAAATCCCAAGTAGACATAGTCACCTGAGTGTATGTGTTTGGTCATATGCATATAACTTAAGTGTTAAAATCAATTTATTTGAAAAAATTAAAAAAAATAGAATTGGTACAAATGGTTGATCATGTATATATGGTAAATCACATGAAAAACTATGTTTTAGTGAAATAGGTATATTTGGATTTATCTGGTTAAAAATAAAAGTATTTAAGACTATTTTTTTAACTAGATATATACTTAGATTATATGAAATAATCTAAGACATTTTGATAGTGGATGTCTTCTTAGAGTATACTATATATAATAAAGTATTTATATGGTATTAGAATTATACTTAAGAATTATATATTATAAGTTGCTTTGTGATTAAAGTAATTGGCAGTTTAGATAAAATCATTACCTTGATGGCAAGTTATATTCAGGACTATTTTTATTCTACAATAAAATAGATAATAGTGGATTAAGTAAATTACATTTGATGGATTAAATGTGTGTATTTAATATTTCTTTACTTAACATATTTATATTAGATAAAGGGAAATATTTTGAATGAATCTATTCATTTTTATATTATTATATATTTTAATTTAATCTCACATTCATGACTCTAAATAAGTAGTGGACAGATTCCATTAGCTTAATTAGCACCATCAATACAAGATGAGGTGTAATCTGATTATGTGGCATGTATGAAATTAAAACAAACCCCCAAAAAATTGAGAATTGTTAATAGAGTACATAACAAAACCACATGTGGAACCCACTACACCACTCTACCATTCATGATGCATCAACATGGTCTTACACCAGATGAGTACCTAACCCATAAATGGATTGTGTCAATAAGATACTTATGTCAAGATGACCATCACAAGAGGATTCTATAGAGAAAGGGGTTGCCTAACAAATGATACACCATTTGAGGGGTATTAGTGTGTGAGTCCATGATAATAGCCATCAAACCTTTAAAAGTCACTCTGTTTCCCCATCAAACCACCTAAAGATCCTCAACCCAATATAAGCATTTGATAACCCTATACAATTATGATTTGGGAACTCACTAGGTAAGGAGATTCACTCAAGCCCATGGGTATCCTTAATAATGATAATGACATAGGGTAATATTCAACATAATAATGAGTTATCTTACTAGCTATGATTAAATATATAGTCCTAATAACAAGTAACATAACAAGTGTAATGAGTCCTAAAAGGAGGACCAATGGTACCATCCAACCAAGCTTTGACTTATGCCAACCTTACAACATTTTAAGATCATCTAATAGTTAACATCAATCTACTACCAAGGTGACATAACATAACTCTCTAAACATAAAACCTTGGGGTTATATAAGCAAGGACCAGTTCAAGTTTTAACACATTAGATCATCATGCCATGATTCATAACCTTAGGTGTCATTGCACTCATTCTCCATCACTTAGATAATGCCATCCCACCACATATGGCCCAATAAGAGGAAAATAATTATTATGGCATGATATATCCAAATTCTTAATTGCCAACATGAATGATTGATGATGACCAAGCCATAATACATATGCATAAAAAGGTCATAGCATCTTTAATAGTCGCACTATGCAAACACTAACACACCATAGGAGTTTTTACTTGGTATAAGATGAACACCAATTTTTAAAGTGTACCAACATTAATTGTGTTATTTAGTCAAAATTATATTAATGAATTCCCAACCATAGGGTTCTCACATTAACAATTCATTCCAACTCCTTAACTTAAGAACAATGAATGATTTAACCAAAAGAGTAATGACTTATTTGAATGATAATTCAGCCATTAGGCTAATTATAGTGTCATAAATTTAGACCAACTATGGATATATTAATGAATAGTCAGTTGCCAAAAAAACATTGCTTGCATATGGCCAACCAAGCATACAAAGATCAATGTACCAAATTAGAAACACATTGAGCATTAGAGAATCAACCCAAAATTCTAGTTAACAATCATTTATTATGGATGATTTTATTTTATCCCAAGTTAAGAATAACCCATATAATTAACTTACTAGTTAACTATGGCTTCATGCTTGCACAACCAAAATAGAATATGTTTGTATCATTCAATACTAACAATGGTAGTATCATGAGACAAGGACATTCATTAAGTTGGATTCATAGGTTCATGTGGAGGTATAAACCATTGAAAATAGAATTACAAAATATGTTCAACAAAGCCATAACATAGTGTATTTATAATATAATTTTCAGCACTTAATAGTATGATGTGGCCATATTACAACATGCATGAATACATATATGAAAATAATATATACACTTAATTACTTAAGAAATAAGTTTTTTGAAGATTAATATTTCTATTATATATGTAACTAGAATGCTTCAAGCACCTCATAATCAACCAATAGGGAAGTGAATAGAATAGTCATCTCACACACACAATTTAATGGTTGTGGCTAAATGAATAACATTAACACATAAGTATAATTATTATAGCCATGGATATTATAGCCTTATGTACCAAACCACTAGGATATCCCTCCTCAAGTAAGGATAACTCAAAAGAAATAAAGCATAACAATGCTCAAATGAGGAAACTACTTAAATGTACAACTGTAATGTTATATGATAATCCTTCATATAAAGATGTTGGTTATAATTACAAATGAAATAATATAGAATATAACATATAGTTGCATATAATAGAATACATCACCAAGTCTAACATCACATGAATAGAGTTGATACAATAACTGGAACAACCATCAAAGGTTAATAATTTAAGCGTAAGAATATGTATGCAAGCCTGAAGGCTTTTCACAAAGAACCCATTATGCAATCATACAATATAAATGTTTGAATCAGCACAAAAATATAATATACATCAACTAAAATAATTATTACATTAAAACTCAATCAATAACTTAACATCCCAAAACCCTTCAATGATCAACAATAGCAAGTATAACCTTCCATAGGTGACAATTAAATCAGGAAACTAAATAACAAGTGATGGCTAAATGAATAAAATCCATTCACTTAAAGGGGGTAAATAATGTGTCAATGTAAAGCTATAAATGTGAATTTCATCCCTAGAGAACATTCTTTAAAATAAATTCTATTTTAATAATACAAGTCCTGCAAGAGGGAAATAATGAAATGAACTTAATTCCACATTGACCAATTATGGGCAGCCTGTAAAACTACTGTTGTACTATTTTTTTCTCAAATTAATAATCATCTTTGCACCATCATATAAAACTTCCAAACAAGTAGAAATAATTGAAACCTAAGTATATTTTGTAAGACATGAAAAACCATGCATATAGAAAGCATATGTTGGCTACAACAACCAAGAGAGTTTCAATTCTCATCATAACTAGTTTGATAATTTATAATAATTCATTTTCTCTCATGTGAGAAAAACCATCTAAGGTAAAATAACATAGTTAAAAGTGTGTGGCAATGGATTATCTCCTACTTAACATAAAATTTTAAACATTTTCTAGCCACCATTGAACGAGAGATAATGCCAAAGTAAGATATGGGAGTAATAAAACATCAATGGTACTACTTGCTATTGCAAAGATAACTTTTGACAACAATCCTCACTCAAAATTAATCATTAATGTAAGCATTATAGTAAGAACACAACAAATCTACTTTAACATTTCCTCATATAATCTAGTGTGTCATACCATACAGAAGTACAACTAAGAGGTTGTACATTAGTTTTCCACTTTTCTTTCTTGCATACGAAACCATCAAATGATAATAACCACAAGATCAATAAGTAACAATTCAATTAATCAAGCATTATGTATTAAAACCACATAAGCATGTTATGGATGAAAAATAGGTAAATCAACCTATAGGTTAATTTCTAGTGGTAGATTTCATAGTTGACAATTAAAGCCACAATCTTATCATACAAGGAGTAAACATAGCTCAACAAGAAATGCATGAATAACATTATTTTACTTTATGTAGGAGTTTATTCCAATATTGATGTAGTATTACATGTGGAGTTATGTCAAGAGGTTTCATACATTATGGAGAGATAAAACCAAGATATCATCAGGGATACAAGGCAAATCAAATGCAATTATACCTACTAAAATTTACACTCAAGTAGAATATCCATTAAGGGGATGTATATCAACAATTTACTAACTAATAGTAGTAATTTTATTTCCAAATGGAAATGTCAAAATTTACAAAAGGTTTTCCATATCATCAACATGCAAGGAAAGTACATACAAATTTTACGAATCAATCCTCATCTTAAAAAAAGTATTAAATAAAATTTCCCCAATATAATATAGCCCAGAAATCATTATAGCTATAACCATATAATCATTTTGGCATAATTAATTTGAGAAAAATAGCCAACTCATTTAGAAAACCCATAGCATAATAAGAGTTATTTCATGTAATTACATCCATACAAACCCCCTACACCTGACCATGACATAGATTCGTGTGGGTATTATAAAACATACCTATATGGGTGTATGCCCCACTCCAAAAGGCTTCTCAAAAGAGCTTGACAAAAAATAAAATAAAATTTATATAATTTAATATAAATAAGGAAAGAGATTCACATGCTTGATGGATTATTTAAGTAAGGTCTTTAATTGGTTTTTCCTTCCATGGTGATACCACCCCAAAAAAAACAACACCAAAGTTTTACCATGTACCTAACCTTGCATTTTTCTCCTTCCATTATGCTTCTATTTTTCTCCTCTACCATCATCTAAATCATCTCCGCATCAGGATGCTCAAAAATGTAGGCCTAAAAATCCTCTATATTCTCTAAAATCTCCTCACTCTATCACCACCATTCCTTTTCTCTTTGCACTCAAAGATCCAAAATGATAGCCATGCAAAAGTCATCCCAACAACCCTAGTGCCAATCTTCCATGCTAAATTATAATTCCAAAAAAATTATGTGGTTTTTAGAAAAAGAATAAAGCCCTACTTAGAATTCAATTTTGTAATAAAGAGGAAGCATAGTTTCTATCATACATTTACAATTGTTTCCAAACCAGAGTATATGACAAGCCCCCCACATTGAACAATGGATGAAGGGAGGAAAACAACATTTCATTATTTTGATTTTTTTCCCTACAAAGGCATTCAAAGGACATTCATCCCCAAACAAAATGAATTTAATAAAAAAAATCCTTTTAAGACAAAATCCACACATTAAAAGTTAATATGGCTTTCGAAAAAGCCAAAACATCATGACTTTGATGCTAGCACAAAGTTGTAAATAATTAAATTACCTTTAATAGGTTTATGCCAAGACACCATAGATATAAGCTTATAATCTTTTTATAATATATCTATAATCATATGATTAAACTACCTTGACTAAATTTTCAACTAATAATGTTGGAGAATATACTTATGAATATATGCATACCTTGTACAAACTGCTTTAGTATTTAAAGCTTGAAGAAAAGTCTTCGTTTAAACATATATATGTATATATACAAATAGATATGTATATACATAAAAACACATATAAGACCCCTTGGCTACACACACACACACACACACACACAGGTTTGATTTATAGGAGATTGGGGCTAATTTAGATCATGATATCAACATACCACTAAACCTCAATAAGATGATTATACACTGATGCCAACTGGCAGGGTTGTGATAGAAATTGACTGATCCTTGAGATCATTAATTATTGAAATTTTTTTCTAGAATAGTGTTATAATTAAACATTGTCATTTCATATGTTGATATAGTTTTCATATTTATGCAATATCATGTTAGAGTGGATTTATTTATGGTACACACTATGTATTAGATATCTACAACACACAGGTTTAGGTTTGTCACTCTAGATTCTTGCACCATCATTATCTACCCATTCATAAAAGGAAGAACATCCCCTTGTTGGGAGATAGTGTGGGGTATCTATGGCACATGGTTGGTGTGGAAAATCACTCAGATGATCCTCTCCATCCCAGCTAGAGTACTACACTTGAGATTATAGATTGATACTTTAGTTGTCGAGACTCATGCTCCATGGAGCTTTGTATCATGAATTATTATTTAAGATATTATTTATTGATAAAAATTATAATAATTATATATTAGTGGTTGTAATTTTGTATAAGCCATGGCTAAACTTTTACTATTTTATTAATGATTTAGATGCAGTATTTATTGATTATTCATCATTGTTCATGATTATTATATCTATTCATGGTAACCCTTAGTTAAGTGGATTAGATATAAGCCTATAGTTAACTAAATGAATGAGTTAGTTAAAGATAAATAATTATATTTATCAAGGTGAAATTTTTGTGATAAATATGGGTAATTAATTTTTAAAAAAATATTATATTTCAATAAAACATAGTGGAGTTGTTACAATAAGTCTGTTTCACCTTGCTCCTTTTGTGATACCTCACTTAGGCTTCTTCCTTTTCTTAACTGATATTTTGGTACCTCAATTCCTCTTATCTTAGATAGTATTTTTATAACTTTAAAAATCCTCAATGGGATATATGGATCCTCACATGTCACTAACTTTCACTTTTTCCCAAAGAGCTTCTAAGCTCTGATACCACTATGATGCAAGTATACCTATTCTAAGTCTCTTACGATAGGTATTGTATATATGTTATAAATTTTATATATGATTATAGACCTATTTTACTTGTTTATACCTATAAAATTTTTTAAAACTTATTGCAATAATAATTCTAATATGTTGTAAATGGGCTTATAATATTTTCTTACCTTGTATTATGTCTACTCTCTTCTGTTCTTATCAAAACCTTTTCCAATGGATCTTGACCTAAAGATAAATATCTTGATACTTAAATATATTAATTATACACTTAAAAATTATTATAACTTCTACCATTCTCCATTTATCATTATTTTCCTAAGAACACAAATTTTGACTTTTTAGGCCTTGTATCTCGACCTACAAAATTGATCAAATGGCTATAAATTGATGTATAGAGAATAATTATTATTGAAAACACATTAAAATATTAAAAAAAATATATAATTTACCCCATTAATAGGTCTCAAATACTTTTATTCATTATTTTATTGAGTTATTCTTTCTTCTTAGACTCTCAAATAAGATTTTTAGACCTTTTTACAAACCTATAGTCTAAGTTTTTTCAATAAAGATATATATACAGAGCCTAAAACATTGAAATAAATTTTAAAATTTCATAATCATCTAATTTTACATGAATAAAATTCCTTGTCTCATTTGGATAATTCATTTCCAATTTATGCACCTTTTAATGCTACTAAAAGTGGGGTTTTGCATTACCTACATACCTGATGACTATATTTTGCACACATATCCTTTTAAAGACCTCAAAAACACTTTAAATGACTTTATAAGACTCAAATATTTAAATTAATATATAATAAAATATTTATGTCTAATTAATAATTTAATTTCAATTTATGACATTTTTAGTGTCCTAAAATCCTAGCAAACTATCACAGGGCAGTAAACTCTCAAAAATAGATAATTTAATATATAATGACTATTATAGGTTGCATATTACTGTATTAGGCTATAAATATATTGAATTAACTAATAAAATATTTTATTTAACATTAAATAACATTACATTCTAAAATAAACCACTTTCCTTGACTGCATATACCCTATTTTGACTATAATAGCCATATATTTTGTGTATTCAAGACTGTGACATGACTAAATCCTATTTAAAGACCACCACTATGATTTAAAATAATAAATAAAATAAATTTCATGATATTAATTATATTAATTATTTAAATTTAATATAAAACCTCAAAATATTATGTTCTTTATCGAGTTTCTTACAAAATGATATAAGAATATAGTCAAAATATTGCATTTTTGAGTTCTCTAGCTAAAGTTGGCATCATGAAAGCATTGAAAAAAGTGAATGAACAATTATAAAATGTGAAATTAAATTAATTAAGTCTAATAAAATGATATAAATCATAAAAAATCCATCATTTATTCATGAACTTCTTACAAACCTCTACACTCAAGGCAGACTTTCTCCTTCTCTCTCATCATAAGACCTAGAGACCATTTATCAATAACATGTTCCTCCTCTATTCATAATCATATTATTATGTCATTGATTGATTTATTATAGATTTATAATATTTTAATGACATAAATAAACTCAAATTCTTCTTATTTTATGTATAAAAATCTCTCAACCTCCTTGGACTTGTATTTGAACATGTTATCATGTCCTTCTCCTATGTTAAAAAATACAATTTAAGTTACTCAACAAATTTGAGACTTATTCAAATATATTAAACATATTTATAAATTTTATAACACATAAATAGGCCCTACATGACCTCTTACATAATTTTAATCCATTTACATCATGTCAAAATACTCCAAACTATGAGAAACATATACAATTTTTTAAATTTCCCATTTTGGCAGGAAAATGAAAAACTAAAGAATTTGATCAATTCATGGGGTTTTGAGGACTTAATATGATATGGAAACACACCATGGATATTTAAAACCAATAAAAGTAACATTTTAAATAATTACATAGTTACAAATGATTATCTCTTGATGCTCTTGCATCATTTTATTTTTCCATGAAGGAGATGTACATTCATTTCTCATCTATATTTTTTCCAACATGTCAAATATTGTAAGTGATTTTTTGGAATTCATAAATAAGTATATTTTTCCTTAATTTCACTAATATTTTTTTTTTGTATTAGTTATTTCATGATAGATATGGTTAACCATAGAGCTTGGAAATCATGTGGGATATTTATTACTAGTATGGCCATGAATGCCTCATAGAGTTAGATTTATTCAAATATTAGTAGTGCCTATATGCTTTAATTTCGTTTATGAAAATACAATAATTATTGGAGACATTATGTTCCATCTCAATTCAAAACTAGAGATATTTTTCCATTGAAAATGGAATAATGGTGAACATTGGCATACAGCGTATGACTCAATACTCATGGTCACCCTTGTCAATAGACATTGAGATAGAGTTTAATAATGGATAAGAACCATACATGGTTAAGAATTTAGAAAGGGTTTAGTTGGGCATGAGGGAAAACATGGTTTTTAAAATTAAAATCACACATATGGTGGGGTTTTTGACCTTAACATCAAGTTATTAAATGGTAACGAGTATTGTTCCATCAAGATTGGGCACACTGGCCCACACAAGTCTAATTATCCTCAGCATATGTGCAAGATGAAATTTTTTCTTTCAAGTTGTACAAATCCTTGAATTGTAGAAATAGATTTTGGTGAGTATGAAAAGTATTCTTTCCATGAGAGATATTTCCCAATTCAATGTATTATGAAGGTGTGTACAAGAACATGTGGCATCAAGGATCATTTTCATAATATGTAATGCAATGTTTCACATATTTATGATAATGAGTATATATTTCATGGTAAATGTGAAGATTTAGAGAATGTTAAATATTTATTGAGTTAGTGAGACAAAGAAATAAATTTTAAGGAAGAAGAGGTTATTTTGAATATGAACATGTATCAAAAAAAATGCCTTGCATAAAGATCAGTATGTTATTATCCCACCCTTAAAACCGAATTATGAATAACCACATTTACAAACCAAGAAGGTAGAATCTATGCACTATTATAAGACATGTCAAACATGTATTTATTTTTTAAATTAGGAGTTATTAATTTAATGGAGAGTACGTGGATTTTGTTAATTTTGATGTATCTCCATTCTTCTTGTGATGGTAATTTTTTTGAATAGAATAGTTGATGTAGGGTTCCTATTGATAGCTGATGTTGGATTGCCCACATCTACAGAGACATATATCATGTAAGGATTGCTATTGTTTCCCCATGATACATGTGTCTTCTCTTCCATGCATAATTTAGACAGTTAGACTTAATTATAGTTTGATTTATTTAGTTTAAGTTTTAGTTGATAATTATAGTTTACTTTTTATTTTTATGGATCTACTAGCTCTTTAGCATAATGAATAATACATGAGGAATTCATGTTTAGTTTTTTAGGTTTTTAAACTATTTTTAGAAAAAATGATCTATGATTTAATTTAATCCTTTTTTATATAAGCATGAATAAAATAAATAGTTTTATAGTCTGCAAAAATACAAAACTACGTATGTTGTGCTCTTTTTTTTGAGTTAATTATTTTTATTCTTTCTAATATTATGATTATTTGAATTTAATCAACTGGTTAAGGGGATAGGGATATTTAAAAATATATATTTGGTATTAGAGTAGGTATTTTATTTTGGGTTAAAGATTTAGTGGTTAGAATTTTGCCAAAGGTTTATCATGTCAAATTCTAACTCCTTGCCCATTACATAATTTGACGGAAATGAGTATGATTATTGGTGCATCAAAATGATGACTTTTTTGATAGGAAAAGATTTTTGGGAGATTGTTGAATCAAGTTATGTAGAGCTAGCTGATTATAATGCCTTCACAACCAATGATAAAATAGCTAAGAAGGAGGATAAGAAGAAGAATGCTCAAGCCTTATTTCATATTCAAAGAGCTCTAGATAAGAGCATATTTCCAAGAATTGTAGGAGTAAAGATAACTAAGGATGCCTAGAAGACTCTAAAATAAGCTTACCAAGGTAGTGATCAAGTCAAAGTTATCAAGTTACAAAAATTGAAGAGAGAATTCAAGAATTTGAAGATGCAAGAAGCTGAAAGTGTGAGTACCTATTGTGTTAGATTAAAAGATGTGATCAATAAGTTGGATACACTTGTTGAAATTGTGAACAGTGAGGTTGAGATCAAAAAGGTGTTGAGGACTCTCACACCAAGGTGGAATGATGTTACCATAATCATAAAAGAAAGCAAGAATTTGTCTACCCTTAAATTTGATCACCTAGTTGGATCTTTGATGTCGCATGAAGAAATATTGAGAGATTAATTTAGAGATAGTGATGAGAAAGACTTTTCCTCCAATGTAAAAATCACAAAGATCAAAGATGCCAATAGTAGCACCAAAATAAATCAAGGCCAATGTAGAGGTCAAAATCAAAATCATTTAAGAGGAAATAGAGGTAGAGGTAGCTTACAAGGAAGAGGTAGAGGCCTATTTGATAAAAGAAATGTCCAATGTTACCATTGTAATAGGTATGGACACTTTGAAAGGGATTTCAAATTAAAATAAATTAAAAGTGTTCATTATGCTCAAGACAGTGATGACAACCCTCCAAATCATTTGTTTTTATCCTATGCTAAAGATGAAAATAATAGTAAAGATTTTTAGTATTTAGATTCTAGATGTTCTAACCATATGTCAGGAAATGAGAAGTTGTTTTCAATAATAAGCTTCAAACCCAAGAAACAACTTGGTTATGAAAAATCATTCACTAAAAAAGGAGCTATGAAAGTCCATATAAAAGAAGGCATGAAGAGTGTTAAAGACATTTATTACATTCCACAAATAAAGCATCATTTTTTGAGTATTGGACAATTGTGTGAGAAGAATTATAAAGTTTTATTTAAAAATCAGTAATGCATAATTTATAATAAGAATTAGGGCAATAGAATCATTACAGTTGTGCCTATGATAAAGAATAAGATGTTCCCATTGAAGTTTGGTGAGCATAACAATAGCGTTGCCAATGTGGCACATGAGGATACAACTTGGTTATAACATATCAAGTATGGGAATTTAAATTTTCATAGTTTGAAGATTCTAACATCAAATGCATTAGTTTCAATTTTTTCTAAGGTTGAAGAACACAAGTAAATTTGTGAAGATTTTGCTAAAATAAAGCATGCAAGGGAGAAATTTTCAAAGGGAAATACATGGATGGCCCATCATCCACTTTAGCTTGTTCACTTAGATATTTATGGTCTTATGCAAATAAAGAGTTTGGGTAAGTCATCATATTTTATCACTTTTATTGATGATTACTCATGAAAGTGTTGTGTTTATTTTTTGAAGACCAAGGATGAATCCCTTGACACATTTAAGAGGTTTAGATCCTTTGTAGAAAATGAAAAAGGGTACAAAATCAAATGCTTAGGGACCAATTTTAGAGGAGAATTTTGTTCAAAATGCTTTCAAGGTTATTTTGATATGTATGACATCAGAAGGTGACTCACCACTTCCTACATAACTCAATAAAATGGTGTAGCTAAAAGGAAAGATCATATAGCGATAGAGATGGCACAAAGTATGCTACAAACAAAGGGATTAAACAATTATTTTTAGGGAGATACAGTTGCTATAATAGTATATATTCTCAATCAGAGTCCCACTAGTGCACTTAACATGATGAATTTGTATGAATCCTAGTATGAGAAAAATTCTAATGTTAATCATTTTAAAGTTTTTGTTTTTTTAGCCTATGTTCATGTTCCTAATCAAAAGAGACAAAATTTAGATCCCAGAAGTGAGTCATGTATTTTTTTTGGATATAGTGAGGAAAGTAAAGATCATAGGCTATATAATCCTCTCACTAATAGGCTTATTGTGTCAAGAGATGTGATTTTTGAGGAAGGGAGAGTTTATGGTCATAAAAAATGCCATATGGAGAAGTCAAAATATATTTTAGATGATGTTATTATAGATGATATTAATAATGAGAAACTCACTAATACTTCTATTCCAAGTGCTACAATCCACCAAGTAGCCCCTCATCTAGTTGTTTAATTCCAAGTGTAAGTCCAACTTCAAGTCCTAGTTTTAAAAGGAAGGTAAGAAGATTGAGTGACATCTATCAAAAGAGTACAAATCAATCACATGAAGAAAATCCAATAGGTGAGACGGTGAATTTTTCTTTATTTACCAAGCCTGATTTTGAACCATCATGTTTTGAAGATGTATGTACTAATGAGGTTTGAACCATCATGTTATGATTCAATAACTATTCCACCATGGTTGATTCTAAAAAACCTAACCTAGAATCTTTAGCTTTAGATCTTAGGGTCCACTAATCTTCTGTACTAGTTAGTTCCCACCTAGTGGACCTTTTCACTATTGAAATAAAAGCTAGATCAAGGTCTAAATCATCACCTTCACTCTTCCCCTCTTCCCACCCAACCCCTAAATGTGAATTCCTCCCTTTGTTCCTTATCTCACTCAACTCCATCCTCATCAAAAAGACCATATGGAGAAGTCAAAATCTATTTTAGATGATGTTATTATAGATGATATTAATCATGAGTAACCCACTAATACTTAATTAACATTTCAATTAAATGTTTCTTTAGGTATTTATTAAATGTTTCTTTAGGTATTTATTTATTTTTCAATTATTTTTTTAAATTAACCATTATTTATAATATTTATTGAGGTATTACTCCCCTATTTTTTAATTTTGGTAGACTTTTTCTTTTGTCTCAATGCTTCAAGGTTTTTGTGTGTTAGAATTGTGTTGACACTCTTGACAAGTTTCAAAATTATCATTGATGCTTATGGTTATTTTTAATGGTCTCAACTAATTTCGAGTGTGCTCATCCCATTCAGTGTTTTCATAATGCTAATAAGCTTCTAATTTGAATTCTATTATTTTTAATATAGAAGTATTATAGTTCATTTTTACATCTAAGAATCTAAGAGATATTCATAAACTAAAATCATATAAGAACAATCAACTTGGATTACATCCATATTATGTAATTTATTTTGTTTAAATATAACTTATGATTTGTTTGACATTGCATTTTCCACCATTAGGGGCTTGACAAGTAGGCGACAAGTTAGTTCATACTAATCACTAACCCTAACATGGATCCCTATATTTACCATGTCTTTCTTAAAAAAATTATATGTAATGTGTAAATTTGATCCAAGTTTTAGGATATTAAATAAATCACATATGGGCCATAATTCATAAATCAAAATAAGGAAATAGAATATCTCAAAAAATTGAACCTATTTGTTAATTTATTGTAGTTTTTAGTTACCTGTTATAAGAGCCTTAACACTCCTTACACCTATCTAGAATACCTAAAATATTTTTAGCATAATATATTATGAGATCTATATTTATGGGTGAAGTTTCTACCAATACATAAAGCCCCTTTTAGATTCTGATTCAAATAATAGTTATATTAAAAATATATATATATTTTTAAATATAATTTTAGAACATGTATTTTTGTTCTTAATTAATTTGGAATTGATGTAGAAAAAGAGGCCGAACTTCTAGAGGCAATCAATTTTGATCCATAGCTCTATTTCAACCCATCTTCATGCCAAAATAGCTGGCTCAAAAATTTAAATTCAACTATAACTTACCATTCTAGTTATGGAACATTTTGTATTTTTTTGGAGGCCATAAATGACCATTTGAGGGTCTCAAATTGTCATTTAAAAAATTTTCAAGTTTTTTCTAAAGTTAGAAATTATCAATTTTTATAACCAAACTTAAAATTCAGTATAAATTTATCCCATAGGTTAATTTTAGAGTTTAGTTTATTTTTCACATTTTTTAGATCTATATGCACTTGCATGCAAAAGTTACTAAAAATAGTAGGTTTTGAAAATATCAGCTGCTAAAAATAACAGGTTGAGTTTTTTTTATTTTAGATTTCCTAATTTTTCATGTCAACTTCAATTTTTAGTTGAGGTTTACTTACGCATGGTTTGTAAATATTTGAATCATTCAATATGAATAAATATAGGTTATTATTTTATAAGTTTTACATATTAGAATTTTGTTTGTCTTGATTATATTTGGGTTCATTATTTGATATTAGATCAAGTTTTAATATTGGATGTGTAAGAGATGGTGAGAGGACAAGGAAGAATCAACTAGATGAACCATACTATGCAAGAGCTATAGAGAAAAGTAAAATAATTAACTAATATTATTGAGAATTAAATACAAAGGAGAGAAAATAATGATGCAGAATATGACTCAGATCATGAAGAAGAAATTCCATAGGAGAAGCAATGAGAATAACCACCATTAATGGAATAAATGATGGTTAGAGCTTGAAAAAGAAGGAATGAAGGAATCAAAATTGACATTATAGATTATGGAAGAAGTTTAAAACCATAGGAATTGATAGGTTAAATGAATAGTATTGATAAATTTTGTGAATGGATAACTATGAGATAAGATAAGAAGGTAAAGTTTACCTGCATGGAATTGAAGGGTCATGCAATGATTTGATGGGATTACTAGTAGAAAGAAAGATAGAGAAAAGGTAAATAGAAAATCAACTCATGAAAAAAGATAGAGAAGCTAGGGGAGATTTTTTTTCCTATGGATTATGTAGAAACCCTGTATAGAATATTTTATAATTTGAGACAAAAGGATTGAAATATAAAAGAGTATACATATGAGTTTTACAAGTTTTTCATATACGTGGAGAATGATGAGAAAGAAGAGCATATGGATACAAGGTATGAAAATGTTTTGAAGTTTTCTATACAATATGAATTAAACATGCATAAGATACTTTACATGGAGGAAGCTTATCAATTAGTTGTGAAGGTAAAAGAAAAATAAAATAGACAATTTTTTCGAAGAACATCTATTGGGACAAAAAAAGGACAATCCCTTTATATAAGGGAAGGTGGTGGATTTAATACAAGTAAAAGTAGGTTTAATACCATAAGAGGAGAATCATCACATTATCTATAAAGATAAGAAGATAATAGATAAGGGTTTCAATACTAGCAAAGAGGAAGAAGATTTCAGAGAGGACAAAATTATGGTTGTGTTAGAGGATGGTTTCCAAATCAATTTAGGTCTTATATTTTCTATAAATGTGGAGAAGAAATCCATATAGTGTTTGAGTGTCCACACTACCAAGATCAACAAAGGAGGTAAGAGGATCCCCCAAGAGTGAATTTAGTTGAAGCTAATATAGAAGAGCAAAGTATTGAAGTTGTAGCTATAAATATTTGAGAAACTCTCATGATGAGAAGAATAATGATTGCTCTAAGGAAAAAACATATGCATAATAAAGAAGGTGGTGATGCATGGATGTGAACAAATATATTTTGAACAAGGTGTAATTTATGAGGTAAGACATGTAAGGTAATTATAGGTGGTGGTAGTTTTGAAAATATGGTTTATAAAGATATGATTGAAAAACTAGGTTTGAAGTATGAAAATCATCCTAATCCTTATTAGATTTCATGATTTAAGAAAGAGAATGAAGTTATAGTAGATAAAAGGTGCTTAATCAAGTTTTATGCAGGTAAAACTTATAATTATGAAATATGATGTGATGTTATACCCATGGATGCATGCCATGTATTATTCATGGATGCATGCCAGGTATTATTCATGTATTCATGCCATGTGATAGTTTGATATAAAAATAGTTTATGATAGAGAAAAGAACGCGAATAGTTTTTGAAAAGGTGGTATGAAGGTAGTTTTGTTACTTCTTAAATATGAAGGGTAGGATGAAATCATGTTGACTATAAAATAATTAATCAAATATATGAAGATGACATGTTGTTGCTATGTATTAATAGCAAAGAAAGAAGATAAAAAGGTGGTACAAATAACAGTAGAAGCAGAAGTAGTATTGAAAGAATACCTTGATGTTATACCTGATGAGTTACTAGATGGTTTACCACAAAATAGATATATTCAACATCATATTATTTTGATTCTAGTATCAAATCTACCCAATCAAGTAGCTTATAAGATGAGTCCAAAAAATTGAATAAGTAGGTTATTAAATTGGTGAAGAAGGGTATATTGAGGGAGAACATGAATCCTTGTGAAAAACTAGCATTGATAACTCTAAATAAAGATGGAGGGTGGAGGATATGTGTGGATAGTAGAGTAATTAAAAATTACAATCAAGTACAAATTTTCTATACCTCATTTAGATGATATGATGGATGTTCTTGTAGGAGCAAAACATTTTACTAAGATTGATTTAAGGAGTGGTTTATATCATATTTGAATTCATGAAGGAGATGATTGGAAAACATCATTCAAGACTATAGGTGGTTTATATGAGTGGATGGTGATGTCATTCAGATTATATAATTCACTCAACACAGTTATGAGGGTGATGAACATAGTGCTATGAAAATACAATGGTAAGTTTGTGGTGGTTTATTTTGATGATATTTTAATATTTAGTAATATTAAATAAAAGAACTTATAGCATTTGAGAATGGTATTATAATTGTTAAAAAAAAACTTTATGCAAATTTGAAGAAGTGTACGTGTATGCAGAATAGTTTTGTATTTTTGGGATTTGTAGTTTCAACAAATGGTGTAAGAATGTTTTTAAAAAAGTAAAGACAATTATTGAGTGGCTTATCCCAAAGAGTATCATATAGGTAATAAGTTTCCATGGTTCAACAAATTTTTACAAGAAGTTTATTAATAATTTTAGTAGACTTGTTGCACCAACAAAACATTATATGAGAGGAAAATAATTTAGATAGAAAAGGGTAACAATAGAAAGGTTTGAGTTATTGAAGAAGAAAATTATAGAAAAGCCTAGTTTAGCATTACTATATTTTAGAAAAGTGTTTGAGGTTGATTGTGATGTTCCATTTGTAGGAATTGCTATCATGTTGAGTTAAGAAGGGAAGCCAATAACATATGTTAAATTGAATGAGTTAAGAACAAAGTATATTTTCATATGATGTTGAATTTTATGTCATTATACAACCATTAAGACATTCGAAGTATTACCTAGTGCTTAAGGAGTTTATCTTATTTATAAATCATGAGGATTTGAAGTATGGGAATAATCAAAAGAAGTTAAATAGTGGATAGGCAAATTAGATGTCTTTGTTGTAGGTTTATACTATTGTGTTGAAGCACAAATTAGTAAAATAGAATTAGGTAGTTGATTCTTTGAGCAGGTGAGTGGGTTTGATAACTACTATGGTGGGTAAAGTAGTTAGATTTAGATTTATTAAAGAAGTATATGATACTGATATAGATTTTAGAAAGATAGTTGAGCAATGCAAGAATAAATTATAGGCGATAAAAATATTTTTTATGAAGATTATATTATATATGATGGTTATCTCTTCAAATGGAAATAACTATGCATTCCAATTAGGTATCGAAGAGACAATATGATAAGAGAATTACATAGTAGTGGTTTGTCTTGATATTTTGGTAAAACAAAGATAATAGCTTTGATGGAGGAAAAGTAATTTTGGCCAAAGTTGAAAGGAGATATGATAAGATATGTTTCAAGGTGTAGGGTATGTTAGGTGGAAAAATGACATGTATAAAACATAGGGTTGTACATGTCATTATTGTTTCCAAGAGAATCATGGAAATATTTGAGTATAGATTTTGTGTTGGGATTAAAAAATACACAAAGAGGTAATGATTCAATTTTTTTCGTTGTAGAATTTTTTTATAAGATTGTTCATTTAATTTCATGTAAGAAATCCAATGAAGCCACTAGAGTTGTAAAACTATTTTTTAAATATATTATGAGAATGCACGGTGTTCCAAAAACCATTACATCAGATAAGGACATGAGATTTCTAAGTCATTTTTAGAGTTAAATGGGGAATAAGATAAAATTCACTGATGCATACCACCCCTAAACAAATAGACAGATGGAATTTGTAAATAGGAGCTTGAGAAATTTGTTAAGATGCATAGTTGGAGAGAAGCCCAAGTAATGGGACTTGGCTTTATCACAAGCTATGTTTGCATATAATAGTTTAGTGAATATATTAATAGGTAAATAATTATTTTAGATTGTTTATAGAATAAATCATATGAGTGTTTTAAATTTGGTACAACTACCAATTTTAGAATGAGTTAGTGATTATATAGAAGTGTTTGTAGAATATATACAACAATTACAATAAGAAATAAGAAGAAAGTTATAGGGAAGTAATGAGAAGTATAAATTAGCAATAAATATCATAAGTTTAGGTCAATTTTTTTTTAATAAGGATATTTAGTGATGATTTACTTAAGGAAAGAGAGATTTATAAAAGGTGCATATAAAAGTTGAAGTATAATAAAATTAGAGCATACATAATTGTGAAGAAAATCAATGATAATGCGTATGAGGTGAGTTTATCATAAATTTTTTTATCTCTCCAGTATTGAATATTGAATATTTATATGATTTTCATGGAGAATATGGTGAAGGTGTAGATGAAGAAGCAAATTATTAGTAATAGGTGCCAAAGAAGAAGAAAGAAAAGATAGTGCAGGTTCTAGATAAGAAGACAAGAAACACAAGACAAGAAAGTTATGACATGTATTTGGTATAGTGAGAAGGATTAGAGTAGGAAGACAATACTTGGATTATAGAATGGGAGATGAATAATATTGATAAGAATAAATGGCATAGGTATAATCAGAGAAACTCACAGGCACTGAGTTATTTTCAACTAAATGAAAATGATATAGAAAAAGAGGTTGAACTTCTAAAGGCCATAAAATTTTATCCATAGTTCTGTTTCAGCCTAGCTTTGCTCCAAAATGACCGGCTCAAAAATTTCAATGCATATATAACTCACCCTTATAGTTATAAGACATTTTTGATACATTTTAGAGTCCATACGTGATCATTTGAGGGTCCAAAATTATCATTTAAAATTATTCTCAATTTTTTTCTAAATTTAGAAATTATCTATTTTTGTAATCGAAATTGAAATTTAGTTAAAATTTTTCTAATAGGTCAATTTCAAAGTTTATTTTATTTTTGGTGATTTTTAGAATTGTGTGTGCTTTCATATGAAAGTGATTAAAAATAGTACATGTTAAAAATAACATGTCAAGTTTTATTTATTTTTAGAGATCTAAATTTTGCATGTCAACTCTAATTTTGAGTTGAATCTTATTTATACATGGTTTTGAATCACTCAATATGAATCAATACATGTTTTTTAAGAAGCTTGACCTATTAAAATTTTATTTGTCTTGATAGTATTTGGATTCATGAGGAATACATATTACACATTATTATATGTATTTAGTATATTTACATATATATATTATTTCCTATATATATTCATTTCAATTATTCAAATTACATTTTAGTGAACCTATTTTCATTACACTTCATATTATTGTATTTTTTATCATAGTATAGATGGTGTGTATGGGGAAACACCCCCACACCCTAGTCCCCCCATCCCCACCCCCACTATTTTTGTAGGGGGGTCCAGGAGTGGTAACAACATTTTATGGATCCCACCTTGATGAGGGTTTGGGGGTAACACCCAGAAGCCCAAAATTAAGGAGTCAAACCCCTATTTCTAGGAAGATGAAATCTAATAAATTCTATTTTTAGAAAAGAAAGTCATAATGGTGTTTGTCCACGTTATTTTTAGGAGGAGAAATCATAAAAATGCTTTACCAATTAGGCATATTTATATATGTGGAGTTCACATGTAATCTACATAGAGAGTTCAAATGTAATATTTTCATCTTATAATCAATAAATCTTGATATCTATCACCATAGATGTTTCCTTGAGTTTTCTAGGGTTTTACCATGCAAATATTTTATTTTGTCTCATACATATTGAGTATTTGTAGGGGGGTCTAGGAGTGGTAGCAATATTTTATGGATCCCACCTTGATGAGGGTTTGGGGGTAAAACCCCAAAAGATAAAAATCAAGGAGTCAAACCCCTATTTCTAAGAAGATGAATTCTACCAAATTCTATTTTTAGAAAATAAAGTCATAATGGTGTTTTTCCACTTTATTTTTAGAAGGAGGAATCATAATAGTGCTTTACCAATTAGGCATATTTATATTTGTGGAGGTCACATGTAATCTACATAGAGAGTTCACATGTAATATGTTCATCTTATAATTAATAAATCTTGATATCTATCATGATAGATGTTTCATTGACTTTGTTAGGGTTTTACCATGTAAATATTTTATTTTTTCTCATACATGTTGAGTATTTGTAGGGGGTCCAGGAGTGGTAGCAACATTTTATGGATCCCACCTCGATGAGGATTTGGGGGTAACACCCCAAAAGCTAAAAATCAAGGAGTCAAACCCTATTTCTAGGAAGATGAATTATACCAAATTCTATTTTTAGAAAAAAAATCATAATGGTGTTTTTCCACTTTATTTTTAGGAGGAGGAATCATAACAGTGCTTTACCAATTAGCCATATTTATATTCATGGAGTTCACATGTAATATGTTCATCTCATAATTAATAAATATTGATATCTATCACCATAGATGTTTCCTTGACTTTGCTAGGGTTTTACCATGTAAATATTTTATTTTGTCTCATACATGTTGAGTATTTTGTCTATTTAATTATCTCTACTATTACACTATGTTATTTTTGTATTGTTGTAGAGCGTGTGTTTTTCTAATAATTTAAATATATTCTATACATAAATTCTTCAATGTAAAGTCATAAAATAATTGAATATAATTTTAATGTTATAAAAACATTTAAAATTAGAATTGTATAGCTTAATAGTTAACCCCTGAAATATAATTGCATTCATTTTACACTTATTTTCATAATTAAACTAAAGGATTATATGATGGGATGAAGCCCCTAGATTCATCTCACAAGAGACAAAATAGAGAAGATGTTGTTTGGACCTATTCTATGGCTAACACAGGCAAATCACTAGAAAATAGAAGAATATTCATTTTCCACCAACATAATTATCCAAGGATTGGTGTGGAATTTTTTTTGATGCTTGGGTAAATATGTGGCTATGTAGATATGTGTTGAATGTCCTCTATAATGTGGAAAATTTCCTATGCAACATCTTCCATTACCCTGATTCATGTATCAAATCCCTTATCTTTTGGCTAGATATGATATGCACATTTGATGCACCAATGATCAAGAACAAATATTTGGATTTAGATTCAAGAATTCTAGGTATTTTCTATTTCATTATTATATTTTGGTTTCAGTTTAGACTTAATATTATTGCATATTTATAGTAACAACAATTTTTTTCTTGGTTTGAAATATGTAGGAAAGCAGGGAAAATAGGTCTTTTGATCACCCAAAAAATCTAGACCTATCTTCTAATAAGGTATAATTCTATGATGTACATGTATGAGAGATTGAAATAGATTTGCACTTGAAGAGATAAAATATAAATAGTGAAAAATAAAGTATGAATATATATATTTTTAAAATAATTTTTCTCAATCTTGGGGATCATCTTAGGTAAAAACATGACCATAAATAATAATATTTCTACAACATTTGCTATAGAAAAAATGCAAAAACTTAATAAAAAAGTCTACAAAATCTAACCCCAAGAGCCCATCATGTGAGCCTCTTTTAATCCCATTACGCTTCATGATTCCAAAGGTTATAACCTTGAAAAATAGACCTAAAATATATTATCAAAAAAAATCAGAGCCAAACTTAAGCTTTACTTTTATTTTGCTTATTTAAAGAAGGTCCAGAACCCCAAACAAAAGAAAAAGAAGGATAGCTACCAAAATCTTGCACACTGCCATAAGATTTAAAAAATTAGAATTAAACTCTTATTTAAATCTTAAAAAAACACAAAAGCAAAATTTAAATATTTTGGAAATAGGGAACCTCACCATTAGGTTATGCTAAAAACCTACACCTTTAATTTGTTCCACAAAATCACATCACAATAATACCTGCACAACATTAAAAAAACAAAAGGAAAATAAATCTAATATAGTGATATAATTTTATAGTATAAAACCATAGGGAAAATAAATATAATATGGTGATAGAAATTTATAGTATAAAATCCTACAATATATTTTATCATTGAGGACATATGAAAGGAAACAATAAGATAGAAACTTAAGCACAATAATTAAAAACCAACGTCTTATTTTAGACAATACTCTTATGTCTCTTTGGGATGATGAGCTATTTAAGGGACAAATGTTGGAATAAAAATGATGAAGAGGGGGGTAAATCAGTCTTCAAAAACTTTCATTAAAAATATTAAGCTATCATAAATCATTTAAACAAGCATGTACATCTTAGTGAGCATAATCACCAATCCATAAGAGCATGAAACACATAAACACATTATATATGTGGGAAAACCTCAAGGTAAATAAAAATCACTGATGATGTAAATGGAATATAGTCCTATAAGACAAACACCAACTTAGTGAAACACTCACTTCACATGGAGCATTGACCCCAACTAATTAAGCACAAATTACAAGGAGGCACCAACCCTCTAGATGACTCAGAACCAACTCAACTAAATGAAACAATTGATTACTTTTAGAATAACTTGTTTCTTAAAAAACATATGATGATATTCTTCCTCAACACTTCACATACTTTTATCCCTCACAAACTGGCCTCTAGCCTTCTTTGTTCAACTAGCCTTCTTCTTGACTTGATCAGGTCATATGACCTTGATACTCATATGAAAAACCTATATCAAAGATTCATCTCTAATCCTATACACTCATATAATTATCTATAATACCTTCTTATTCTTACCAAGTGTTATATTATTTACTTCCACTCTTCACACTCTTCTACTTAAAATAGGCCTAAAATTTCCTAGTATTTATACAAGTCACTTGATCATATCCTTCTTAGTTAGCCAAACATTATTATCTTATTATTTCAGACATGGAATGGATATTAAAACATCTCATATACATGGATAAAATGTGTTTTGAGTCCCTTTATGTCTAACCTACTTCAATGAGGCCTTATCTCTCATTCAGGTCTCATGGCAACCTAATTGCATTAGGTCTATCTAGTAACATGTGAACATGATTCTCTTGGGACATCTTTATCCTCCTATATATATATATATATATATATATATATATATATATATATATATATGTATATGATATAAGCTCAATAACACCTTTTATGTCTAACCACTCCATCAACATTTTTCATATAAGGCCTATGCATACATAAAAAAAATGTTTTGCAAAACTAAAGCATAAACTCAATTTTGCCAAAAAAAATGGAAAAAAATAATATATAAATAAACCTAATTACCTTATGTTCATTATAAAATTAATTATATGATTAAACTCAAGGTATACATGCTCAAACTCATCTCTGTAAGATGCTTACTATGAACTGCCAACTGGATTCAAAACATAGTCATGGAAACATGAATTTCTAACACCTAATTAAAAATACTCAATGGATTTAAATTCATGAACATGATATTATAACATCCTTAGAATAAATTAAAATAAATATATCATAGTATCTAATGGAAACTATTGGTCTTGTACAAAAATTTGTTGACTTTCTCTCTCGCAGACTTTACTCAACTAGACATACCATTTTGGCTTCAATGTTCCAACCTTTTCATTGATTTCCAAGCTTATAAAAATCATGGATAGATAATTAAAGTAAAAAAATACATAATTATGTGAATTATATATATCAACTCATGTCATAGAGTCACAAACCCATCACTGCAACTTGTTTACCCAAAATCGTCAATTTGTCTCAAAGACTAGTCATGGTGATTTTGAATTTCTACACGTGTAGACACCTTCAAAATCTCCTGACGCATGTGAATGATCCTATATGATCATTATATTATTATAAAATATGTATATAACATGGTAATATGTAAATATTAGTCTTTAAAAACATATTCATACACTTGCATTCATCCCTAATCCATGATAACACATCCCTAATCATCTTCTCACTTCTACTTTATTTTGTCACTATTTGCATCATTAGGAATTTTAGTGATAATTCAAATTGTATGAATATTTTATAATACCTAAAGGGTTATAATATTATTAAAATATACAATGGACATAAAATACAAGTATCAATCTTCAACCTTCATTAATTTAGCAAGTTTGACTTTGTCAATTATGATTACTATAACAAATTTACTAGAAAGAAAGCCTTTCTTGTAGGGTCTACTCACTCATCTGACAAACCAATCACACATATAGGTGAATATAGGAGTTGAATACATGATCCAATAACTTAAATATCCATGTAAAACCATTATGATATCTTTAGAATAAGATCTTTCCCATCAAGTCACTATTAGGGTTCTTTGAAGGTTTAAACCATCTTATAGTCTTAACGATCATTCATAAAGCCTAAACCCTTAATCCAAAAACCAATAATTATAAATTTGATTTATGAGTATTAACCATCCACCATTAATATATTAGGTCCTCATTCAGAATTTTCACATGCCAACAAACACTCAAAATATCTTCTTAGGAAGACTACTCTGTATTTTGTGCACTCAAGAGACCATAAAACACTTTTCCAATCCTTTTACTTAACAATTTGACCTAAAAATTCATGAATACACCTAAGATAACCTATAAAACATATAAAAAATATCACATGTCTATAATTTCCTTAAAAATTAAACATGATACCCCATTATGCCATGATTTCTCTCTTTGCTCTTTAGGATTTGATCTACAAGTCATATTAGGCCTTGAAACTTACATTCAAACCTTTTTTCCATTTGATTTCCACCTCACTTACATGAAAAAAAAAATTTAATATGATTAAACTATTTTCACTTGGATTTTAACCCTTAGAGGAGATTTAAAAGCTCTCCTCATCTAAGTGGCATAATGAAAACACATCTAGGCTTGTGGCCAGCCTAAGGATGAGGTGAATCTCTAGATAGGGCTAGCTCCCTTGATGTACCACTTTGGATTGTAACTACAATAAAATTTGGGGGTGAAAATGGAGATATATAACTAAAATAAAACTATTATAATGTAGGTTATACACTAAATAACATGATGAATTCCAATAGATAACATGTTACACATGAGAAGAAAGGATAAACTGAACATACACATTTTCAATCTATGTCTTCTTATATCAATATTAAATTATGAGGTTATGGATAAATTAATTAGGATAAGAGGAATATAAAATAGGAATATGAGGGAACTAATGAATATAATAACTCACTCAATCTTGGACATCTCCTAAAACACTTCACATGCCCTACAAGAAGAAGTTGCAAATAGGTGAAATAATGAAACAACATGCTAAGGAATCCATAGTTTTCACTAAGCAAGATTCATAATCAAATTTAATACACTATAAATATTCATGAAATAGGTAAAAATCAGTATTATTATTGATAAAATGGTATGAATTTGATTAGGGCTTCACCATACTTAGTTGGAGCATAAGTTATAATGGCCAAAATGGCTAATTCTTATAGAACTTGACAGAGAGAGGAGAAGAAAGAAGTCTAAGGGTGATAATGAAACTTATATATCTAAGAGAATAATTTTATTTTGCATGAGGATAGGATATGAGATGAACCATACAAGTCTAGGAATCCCAAGTGTCAATTCAAGGCATAAATTTCATGAAAAGTGGCATGAAACTCCTTGTGTTGGCTCCAAATAACTACCTTCATGATTGACCCTATTTTAACAACTCATAAATAATTAGGAACATTTCCAATTATTATTATTAATTTTAATGAAATTATTCATTCTTATCCATAAATTTTTTGCAAGCTTGGCCATCTAGAATCATCTAGAAAGGAGCTATCATCATCTATAGTCCATAAAACTCTTCTTTCATACACCCTGCACACTTGGCCTCAAAATTGGCATTATTTTATCATAAAAATACATGGTATGAAGTTAATTACACATTTAAAGACCCTTAATTGACTAATAATCATCAAGGACACCTTAAAATGAGCTCACTTGAAGATTTCCAACCTTCTCACTAGCTTGTCCATTAGGTTAGTTTTAACTGGATGAAAGGAGAGCTATTTTTTGAATACTTATGAGTTTTTTACAAGAATTAAATTTAAATATGGAGTTATTAAAAGTATATATATGCATTCTAAAGTTTTTTTCATCCTTATAATCCTTATAGAACTGAAAAACACAAAAAATGGTAAAAAATAACTTATTTCTCACCCCATCCATACAATTTCGTCCAAATAAAAAGAATGTGAGGGATTTTGAGTGAGTAATATACAATTTTAAATATTTTTAATGGCCAAAATATTCCATTATAAATCATATCCAACTTCATATCTCTAATCAGGTCACTAGGAAGGGTTTTGGAGGGTTTTAGGCCTATCTGACATCTAAAAGTTTTGTTCATAAAAACCTGAAATCAAAATTGCATAAAATTTCCACATACATGTCATTATAGACCCCTAATAACCTCCCATAAATCCTTTGTATTCCATTTAAGGCTTCATGAAAGATATGAGCATTTGAATTTGACACATTGAGCTTGTTTTCACCATTTATACAGGTCTAAGATGTCTAAAGTTCCAAAAATGGATTTCCTTGGTTTTATCTACCATAAAAAATATTTTACACATATTTAATTATGATAATAACATTACCAAATGAATTTTAATTCTATATCAAGGTTGAAAAATAAATTGGTACTTTGTTTGGATTTAGGCCTAAATTTTGCCTAGTAGGCTTGAGTTGTCCTTGAAGCCTAGAATGACTCCTCATGGCTTCCCAAGAAAACTAGATTATTGAAAAAAGTTTATATGTTCCAATATAAATTTTATAATATATTTGGAATATCATCTATGGATATAATTTAAATTGATCCCTTGCTTGGGTTCTAGGCTAAAAACCTATCGTTAGGCCTACTTACAAACCTAGCAATCTAAACCCTCTTGATTGGTTACATACTTCAGTGATGTTTTAATATTATTATTAAATATGTTTTTCAACCTCATAAAATTTATTTTTATTTTAAACCAACTTCTTAGATAACCCTTTCACCTCTTTTTCACCAAACTACAAGGTTTATGCACCTAGTGAAGTGCCCTCTGTCTGAGACAAAATAGAGGTAACTTCCTCTATTTTTATAGAAAAAATGAGTATTTGAGGATCTAAAAAAATTTATTGGGACATTATAAACCAATAATTATATTTTTATCATGTCATTAGGCCCTTCAAAATGCACAAAAACCAAGACAAATTCCTTGTTGACATATTATGTAGGGTTCTTCCTTAAGACTATATTTTACACTGGAAAGTGCCTTCCTTTTTCCTTTTAATCCATTATGAGGGTGTTGTGAGGTTGATATGATTATTATTAAAAATTTTATTATCTCCTATTTTCTCTCCAAACTTTCACACACTCGTCCACCTTGACTAGGACAAGACTGAGTCTCCCTTTCCTAATTGTATTTCTCCTTTGAAACCCTACTTGTAGGTGATTTTGAAATATTCAGACCTTGCTATGATACTCTAAAATTACTTGAAGTTATCAAGACATTTTTTTATGATTTAGATCCATTTTTTTCATTTTTATGTCCTACCCACCTTAATAACTTATCTTCCTTGTTCTCTGCCCCTCCTCACATTCATCTACAGTTGATTGTGGGGCCTGTAGGTCACATTTGCTTCTTTGAGACTTGATCATAGTGTTTACAACCATATTAGAGTCCAATAGTACCATTTGGCACTCTATTTGATAATTTTTTTCATTTATTTTAGTCTAGACCATTCTTTAATACCTCATGCCTATTCACTACTACCTGATAGTCACCTATAATTGACTATAGGGAGTTATATAGGTGGTGTTTCTATTATCAAACTCATGAAAAATATCACTTAGAAACTCCTTAAGATTATTTATAGTTACTTGATACTTTTTGGAATCATTTGAAAGCATTTTTGTGTTATATTCTCCTCAAGAGTTCAAACCTCTTTCTCTTTTCCTGCCCAGTCAACATAGTCAATTGTGTTGAGGAGGATGAAACTCTATAGTTGTTATTTTGCATTGATTATGATGTCTGAAGGCTTTCCATGAAACATGAGAGACTAGTATCCACTCATATGTCGGATCTACTTTATCTACCATAATCAACACTAGACATCAATTTTAGGGTCACTATTTGTTTATTTGTTTGTTATAGGTGCTTATTTTCCTTGTGAAGGGCACCTATAGGTATGTATACAGATCCAAAACATAGCCTATCAATTTTGTATTAATTATATTTATATTCATGGTGTGATTTTAAATCCACAAAGTCACCCAAATCAAGGAATTATGCCTCATCAACATTTTGAAGTGTTAAAGTCACCTAATACCTTCAAAGCCTATAGATTCAACTATCTAGATTTAGTGATTCTAGGGGCATCTTTAAACCTCTTAATCACCATTATCTATTGATCCTCTGACCTTCCTACTTTGTAAGGTTCTCATCCATGCTAGAGGCTGAAATGTTGGGTTATCAAGACTCACTAAATAAAGTTGTAATGTTACTACAATATATCAATAAACCCCCAAGGAGATCCATTTTTGCATTTTAGGGACAAAGTCCTTGAATTTGCAGTCAATGTGTTGAAAGTGGGTTTCAACTTGTTTAGAATTTTATCACTTAAAACATGTATTATATGATACTATTGAAATATTAAAACTTCAATAATGGATCCATTATTGGTTATGAAACCTATAAACAAGTTCCTCTACTCTCTGCCAATAAATTTTGTAGGTGAACATTGTCAAGTCTATAGGCAATAAATGCAAGTGTGAATAATGAGTATCATCTAGATTTCAATGAGTTATAAAATCATATCTACATCCTCAAAAATATTAATCACATTTCAAAAAACCTAAAATAATTTTTAAAACCTTCTCTTAAATGTGAATGCATCCATGAGATCACCTGTACATGTTCTTTAATGGCATAATTATGTGAATGTATCATATGACTTCAAATCATGGAGATTTTGCCTTATAGGATGAAAATGAAAGAGGAATAGACCAATAATACATTTAAGACATTTAAATTAACCTATAAAAATATAGGAATCAAGATCAAAACATGAAGATTCTTCAAATAGAGGAAATATTTCCTGCAACACAGAATAATGCTTCTTTCTATAACTTAAGATGATTAGCATATCAAACCTTCAGGAAAATTGAAACCAACCATGGGAATCATCTAAGGAGGATGTTAAAATCATCTAGAATAAAAATCAACAATTGGTTCATATGAAATTTCTCAAACCAAGGCAAACCCTATAGGGTACATGAAATAATAGGCAAAAAAGTCTAATCCACTTCATGAGGATGGATCATGAAGCACAAGCCACCATTATTCAAAATCCTTATATTAAATTGAAATATATAAGTTAAATACAACATTTCCAAGGTTTTTTAGTTGAAACTTATTGAGATGTCCATACCAAGCACAAATTTGAAGGTCAATTTTGCTTGCCAAGAAGACTGAAAAAGGAGTAGAATGGTTTTGGGCCAAAAATGGCACTTCCAAAGCAAAAAAAACATGGTAGTAAGATTGGGGAAGCTGAAGAGACAAACCATGATCATTTCCCACATGGCACACTTCCCAAGGATTTGTACAAGTTCCAAACTTATTTTCCTAAACAAATACCATTTTTATAAGGAACCTACTACTTTTCAATTGGTTTCAGTTAATTAAGACCTATTAAGACACATGAGACATGAAATCATCTTTTAGGACCCTCACACGTCCCAATAAATCCATACAAGTCATGAAATTCACCTTTTTTGACCTCAAAATGACCTAAAATGACTAAAGGGACTAGAATAACTAAAGACCAAGGTTACTACAACATTAAATGACATAAATTAGCCTATAAAACACCTTGTGACATCTATATTAGAGCCCTCTAACACCTAAAAGTCAAGTTTGTACCTAAGGGTTCCCTAATTTGACCTAAAAGTCAAATTTGGTAAATACAAACAATGTCAAACATCATTCATTTGCCTTGATAATACCTCTTGATACATCATTAGGTCAAGAAAGGTTTAGAACTAGTCTAGTTGTAGATTTGAACTGAAGTAATTAATAGTATAGGATTCACCTTAAAACTCTCCTAAGTGCTTCAATGCCCATTATGCATGCTCAAACAACCTCATACATCATCTTCTTTGGATATTCAATATAATATATTTGTATCTCAATGGAGCATCTTTGGAGCTACTTACGTATATTTTGAAATCTCAACTAAGGATCTTTCTAGCTTGATGGAGTGTCTTTGGAGCTACTTATGTAGATCTTTAGAGCTCCACTAAGGATATTCATAGCTCCACATAGCATATTCATAGATACTTACATAGATATTTAGATCTAGAATAAGGATATTCATAGCTCATCATGTTCTATGTTGAGTATTAAAAATAGTTTCCAAAATTGTTGATGACTTCTTAAGCCTTCAAATTCTCTCTTAACATAGAGAAATTAGGTTGACCAACTTCCTTGTCATATCAAGCATACGAGCTCATACCCCACACACCATGCATCTTGATATCAATGCCATCCATCTTGACATCAAATGATATAAACCTTGACATCAATGATAATAATTCTCAACAAACTCCCTCTTTGTCATTGATGGCAAAACATTCTTCCAACTGAGCACTCTCATCTCCCCTAGTTTGGTCAAACTCCCTTCTTGGACTTTCTCCCCCTTTGACATTAATGACAAATGTCTTCCACAATTGTCATCTAGAAACACACCTTTGAAAAAAATGTTCAACATAAAGAATATGAATCATTAAGGCAATATTCTCCCCATCAAACCATGCATACCTATTTCAAAATGAACTCAAATTACAAGACCACTTCAACACATATCAAGCTCAGTCAATAACCTGAATAGTTCCCCCTCAAACCAAGCATCCACCATGCTTTTACTAGCTATAGATTATCTACATAAAGCCTAATTGAGTCATCCCTTTCCATAGGGAACTATAACAACACGAGTTCATGAGATTCCTATATCTCCATTCTCTCACAAGACTAAATTTTATTCAATATCCTTTTAGGCTTGATTGGCACTATAGGTTTGATATATTCATCAACCATTTGATCATCAATGTAAATTAAAAACAAACATGCATGACTTAATTTCACACCTGAGGCATGACAAATCCCAAAAAGTAATCCACTTGAGCTTGTAGATTGATCATGACTCATCTTTACTACCTTTGATTTCCATACATTCATTTTCCTTCTTTCTTGCACTTAGGGGCTTAAAACATCATTTTTTGACTTGATGGACTTTTAACTCTACTAGAACAAAATCTTGAAAAGTGTCCTACATTATGACAATTGTAACAAATCACCTTATACATACCATTTGACTAATGTGAATTATGAATCCTTCTATAGTTCCATGAGTACTCATTCTTGGAGGGTCTTCAACACTCTCTTGCTCTATAACCAAACTGATTGCATACAAAATAGTAACCATTGAAAGAAGTACCATACCTTATAACATTAGGCTATTTGATAGGTCTTTTGATGTTGACCTTTTTATCTTAAAAAATCTTCTCCTTGACTAGAGGTGTATCCTATCTTATCACTTGCAGAATTTTGACTACTCAAGATATCATATAGAGCCTCACTGCTCTTTTTAAACTTCTCAAAGCTCTTCACCTTGCTATATGCTTGATTCAGCTCAACTTTTAGATATTCTATTTTAGTTTCATAGTTGATGCATTTTTCCTCTTTAGTATTCAAGTTTGTATTGAATATCTCTATCTATGCCTCAATTTGATTGATGATATCATCATACTCCTTTGAGGTGTTACTCAATCTCTCCTCAAACAAGCCAATCTTATCCTCATAGTCTTTAATTAGTTATCTTAGTTTGTGATTTTTTCTTCTTTGAAACTTCAACTCTTCTAAGGCACTTACCAATTATACCTCAAGATTCAAGTCTACTTCTTCTTCATCTAATTCTACATTAACCATAAACCCTTTCCCATTTGAACAACCCTCATTGTCTAATTTTATGTCCATGAACAAGGTTTCACTATTATCATGTTCAGGTTCATTACTACCACCATCACTATCAGATTCACTTGAGTCAATTACATAAGAAGAGTTATCTCCTTTAGTGTCTAATCTTCTCTTATTTTTGAAAGTTCCTTTCCTATCTTCACACTTCCTAAACTCCTTTTTTTATTTATCAGGCTTATAGTTCTTCTTGTCATCTCCTTGATGTTTATCATGTTATTCATCATGATCAGACTTATCCTTATTAGGACATTAGGATGCAAAGTTATCAATCTTGCCATAGTTGAAACATTTTGAGAGCAACTTACATTTGTACTTACTAGATCCGAACCTCAACTTCCTTGTAAACATGGATATCAGTTGATCATCATCAATATTGTAGCATTCCTCATCTTTAACCTTTTTGGCTTTTGAGTCCTTCTCAAATTTTAAATTTACTTCCTTTTTTAGAGGTCTTCCTTCATTACTTATCATCTCATAGGCAGTCAAAATTTCATGAAGCCCTTCCATCTCTAGTTTGTCCAAATATTTCATCTCTTCTACTACAAACACCTTAGAGTCAAAATTAGGAGTTAGTGATCTTAACACATTTTGAACAATAGTAGATTATTTAACTTATTATCCCGATTCTCTGATGATATTAACAATTTCATCAACCCTTAATAGGTAAGATATAATGATTTAATCTTCATTCATATTTAGGATTTTAAATGATCTTTAGTGGATCTTTAACACATCAACCCTTAATAGGTAAGATATAATGATTTCATCTTCATTCATCTTTAGGATTTTAAACTATCTTTAGTGGATCTGTAACTTGGCCATCTTTACCTTGGTGTCTCCTTCATATATAGTCTTAAACTTTTATCATATCTTTTTAGTTCATTCATAATGTATTACGTTCATAATCTCTACCTCTAATAGGCCATAAATAATTGCATTCATTGTCTTGGAGTTATTTTCACTAGCTTTCTTACTTGTTACATCAGTTGGTGGAATAGGAGGAGCACTATATCCATATACAAATATTTGACAGATATCATGACCTTGAAACATTGAATATATCTTCATCATGACATTCTAAAAAGCATAATTATATCCATTAAATAATGGATCCTTACTGGTAGAAAAAACACCTTGAGCTTGCTAACTAGCCATCCTTATTTCTAGGATCTCCTTTAGGTTTTAAACTACTTCAAAGGATCGAGGTGAATTAGTCTTCAAAAAAAATCTTTAAAAATATTAGTTAAGCTATCATAGATCATTTAAACAAGCATGTACATCTTAACAAACATAAGCACCAATCCATAAGAGCATGAAACACATGAACACATTATATATGTGGGAAACCCTCAAGGGGAATAAAATACAATGATGATGTAAATGGAATACAATATTATAAGACAAACACAAATTTAGTGAAGCACCCACTTCACATGGAGCACCAATGTGAACTAGATCAGCACAAACTCATCTAGGCTTTAGCACACACTAACTTGTAAGGAGGCACCAAACCCCTAGATGACTCAACACCAACTCAGCCACTTGAAACACTTGATCACCTTCAAAATAGCTTGTTTTCATAAAAAATATGATGATATTCTTCCTTAGATATTTGAAAACTTATATCCCTCTCAAACTGGCCTCTAGCCTTCATCACTCAACTAGCCCTCTTCTTTACTTGAATAGGTCATATGGCCTTGATCCTCATATGTATAACCTCTATCAAAGATTCATATTTGATAATATAAAGTTATCTTATGGTATATAATACCTTATTATTATTATTATTATTATTATAAAGTGTTATATTATTTTATTCTACTCTTCACACTCTTCTACTCAAAATAGGCCTAAAATTATGTAGTATTTATACAAGTCAATTGATCATATCCTTCTTAGTCAGCTAAACATTATTATATTCTTAGGTCAAACATTTAAGGTATATTAATACATATCATAGAAAAATATAAATAATGATTTGAGTCCCATTAGGTCTGACCTACATCAATTATTCCTTATCTCTCCTTTAGGTCTCATGGAGACCTAATTACATTTGTTCTATCCAATAATGTGTAAACATGATTTTGTTGAGAAATATTTATCCTCCATAGACCTTAGGATTATTTAAAACAAAAATCAAATAGACCTTATCCAACATCCTTGTATCTCTATAACACCTTTTATGTCCAACCACTACTTGAACCACTCCATTAGCACTATTCATATAAGGCATGTGCATACACAAAAAATCTATTTTGAACAATTGAAGCATAAACTCACTTTTTAGGATGCGAAACCGGAAACATACAATAACCAAACTTCAAACAACTTAATATGAGGAAATAACCAGATTCACCAAGTAACTAGAATTCAGAATAACACAGCATATGAGAGACAATACACAAATTGTATTATACACTTTATACAGAAAATCTTCTACAATAGAGAATATGCCACATATTCTCCACCACCTTACAGAAGTTTCACACACATAAGTGATTTATAGTAATTCTTCTCCCCAAACATCTCCCTAATCACCGGTAAACCATACATAAGCTAATACAGATTGGTGTTCACCTCCCATGCTACGCATAACACAAGTGCTCCACGCACTCCACAAGCACTCCACGTGCTCCACAAGTACTCAAGGTACTTCAAGTAGATCTCCCATGAACCTGCAATATACCTGCACTTCAACAGACCATACTTATAAGGAACTTCCTATGCCTTCCTATATTCTATATATACATATATATAAGTATATATACCTGATACACCCTAATGTTGCTGTCTGTATGACCTTGCACACCTGCATCTATCAAATAATGGTTCTATACCTGTGAACCTCGACCTTGCATACACATACACCTGCAGATCAACGATCTTACTTACCATGTAGATCTCCTATATAGGCCATGCAACTGTGACCAAGATATACATATATGAAGAACCCAGCTGGCTCTCCAATCCAGCATCAACAAGCCTGGTACTGTGGCACTAGGAGGAACGCACATTGCTCTACCTCACACACAGAAGGAGCTTATAATTATGCTCTCTTACTATAGCACACATTTCCAATACAACCATGAGTCTATTATATATGATCATCCAAATAATAATTAGACATCTATATTACAATAATATATAAATATCTCAGTCTAAAATTACATCTCATTCATGCAAACACTTGGTTCGTATGCTAACTGCCCGTAGATAGCTCGCAGTCGAACTACACAGGCGACCGATGCCGGTCCCTGTATGCCTGGGGGTCGCCATATATGCCGATCTCTGACCGACGCCGGTTGTCTTTATAATTTTCCTGCCGACGTCGGTTGGCCTGACCGACGCCGGTGTCTCTGGCACTCAGCAACTCTCCTGCAACCTCCTCTGTATCTGCATCATGAAGCTTTTAGCTCCACAATCCTAACAGCATGTGCATACACAAAAAATCTATTTTGAACAATTGAAGCATAAACTCATATAATATAAAAAATAAGGATACCATAACACACACATAAATATATATATATATATATATATATATATATATATATAATCTCATGACATTAAGTTCATTATAAATTTCATTATATGCTTATAACATAAGGTATACAGGCTCAAAATCTTCTCTACAAGATGCTTACTCTGAACTGTCAACTGGCTTCAAAATATAGTCAAAGAAACATGAACATATTACACTTGATTGAACATAATAAATGGATTTAAATGAATGAAAATATCTTATAACATCCTTATAATAACCTAAAATAAACATATCATAAGCTATAATGGAAACTATTGGTCTTGTATACCAATCTATTGACTTTCTCTCTCACAAACGTCACTATGCTAGACAAGCCATTTTCGCTTCAATTTTCCAATCTCTTCACTAAATTAAAATATTTTGAAAAGAATGGATAGATAATTCAAGTACAAAATTAGTAATTACACACACACACACACACACACACACACACACACACACACACACACACACACATAATTACTAATTTTGGTACTTGAATGATTTATCCTACACACACACACACACACACACACACATATACACACACACACACACACACACATACACACCTCACACACACACACACACAACACATAAATGGACACACACACACACGCACACACACAATTACTAATTTTGGTACTTGAATGATCTATCCATATATATATATATATATATATATATATATAATGACATATAGTCACAAACCCATCAATTCAACCTACTTACCCAAAACTCTCAGTTTGCCTAAGACCAGTCATGGAGATTTTTAATTTCAACACGTATATAGACACATTCAAATGCTCAAGATGCATCTGAATGATCATATATGATCATTAGATAATATTAGATAGGTAGATAACATGTTAATATATAAATATTATCCTTAATAACATCTTCATGTACTTGCATTCATCCTTAATAACACATCCATATCAACTTCTCACCTCTACCTAGTTATCTCACTAAAACCATTAGGCATTTTATTGATAGGTCAACATATATGAAAATTTTAACTTACCTGAAGGGATATAATATGATATAATTTATCATGGACATAAGATACAAGTCTCAATCCTTAACCTTCATTCATTTAACAACTTTAACTTGGTCAACTTTGACTACTATAGCAAATTTTAGAAAAATATCAATTCCTATAGGGTTTCACTCAATTGAAAAACCAATCACACTTTAAAATTCCTATGTGAGTTTAATACATGATATAATCACTTGACTATCCATGTGAAACCATTCTAATCAATTTATAACAAGATCTTTCTCATTGGGTCACTATTAGGGGTTTTTGAGGGTTTAAATCATCTTATAGTCTTAACGATCATCCAAAATCTTAGCCCCTTATTACATAAAATAATTCTTAAGTGTGATTTAAGACCTATCCAAATCTAAAATTAATAACAAGGTCCTCATCTAAATTTTTCACATGTCAACGAACATAGAAAAACCTTCTCAGGTAGACTAGTCTACATTCTATGCATTAAGAGACCTTAAAATAGATTTTCAAGCCTTTTAATTAAAATATTAACTTGAGTATTAATGAATAAACATATGATAATCTATCACATAGCTGGAAAATATCATGTGTGTATACTTGCATTGAAAACTCTTAAACCTCTTTCCATGTGTTTTCCACCTTACTTAGATGCCAACATAGGATTTCACATGCTCAAATAATGTGAAACATCCTTAATTTACCTTTAAAATACCTAATGACACCTCATTAGGTCTAGCAAGGACTATAATTAGTCTAGTTATAGATTTAGACTGAGGTACTTACCCTTATAGGTTTCACCTTCAAACTCACTTGAGTGCTTCAATGCCTCATATGCATGCTCAAACAACCTCATACAACCTCTTCTTTAGAGATTAATATAACATCTTTGTAGATCAATGGAGCATCTTTGGATCTACTTACATAGATCTTTGGATCTTGACTAAGGATCTTCGTAGCTCAATGGAACATCTTCATAGTTACTTACACAGATTTTTAGAGCTTGACTAATGATCTTCATAGCTTAATAGATCATATTCTAATTTAATTAAGTAGATATTTAGAGCTTGACTAAGTATCATCATAGCTCACTGTGTTCTATGTTGAGTCTTCAAAATAATTGCCAAAATTGTTGATGACTTCTCAAGCCTTCAAATTCTCTCTCAGTAGAGAGATATTAGGTTTCTTGTCTTCTTTATCATATTAGGCATACAATATCATACCCAACACACCATGCATCTTGACATCAACCTTGACATCAAATTATATCAACCTTGAATCAATGACAACACTTATCAACACTAAAATCCTTAGCCTTCTATTGTCTGAGAGAAGAAGACAACAAGAATAAACATAGCAATAAACTGCCACATAAAATAGTTTCCATGTGGATTGAATGTGCAGCTACATTTTCAATAATAAACCTTAGTTTTTATTTTTATATCATCCATATCCAACCATTATTTAACCATATTAATAATAATACAGGGATTTAATTCCAACAACACTACTCAATAGACATATTAGATTTGATATATCTCAAAAAGTATATAAAACATTAAAATTTTAGGAGAGATTTTGCCAGATTTCTTGCATAAAGCCTTGATCCTAAGCCATTTACAACTTATATATCTCTACCAACATTTTCTTATCATATTCCTTCATACCTCTTTGTCTAAATAGATCATCATAAGGACCCATCATCATCTTGGTATAAAAACCCTTATTATTTGTCACATTCAACATGATATTCACATATACATCCCTCAAATTTACCAACAAAGGCTTCAAATTAAATCAATGCTCACACTATATGACTTAGAATAGGTCTACATAAGGTAGAGAGAATATGGTTTTATTTCTTTCTTTTAAAGAATGGATTTCGCGTGTAGAACCCTTGATATTGTCTCTACTCAATCTCTATGTTGTAAATTACTTTATAGTGGTGTACTAAAAAAATATAGGTTGAATTTAAGTGAACACCAATACCTATTCTTGGTTTAGGGATTAGGGTTTTATTTCCACCTAATTCGTATCTAATCATAGATATACACATATCTATACTTATTATGGGTAGGATAGGTACATGCATTAATTTAGATGCTTGGTAGGGCATATTTTTTATGTAGATTTGATCATTGATTACGATAATATCAAATGGACTGGGTTTTTGTTAGATTGATACATGGATCATTACTCTAGTAAATAGGAGGTGATCACGTGTCAAGGAGGATTAACATGTGAAGTCCATTTGATATTATTGTAATCAATGAACCATGTGTCAAGGAGGATTAATGTGTGAAGTTCAAATTACTCATAGACTATTTGAATTAAGTTGGGATTTTAATTGGATTTTAGGGATTATTTGTTTAAGGTAATGGTGATAACATTCAAGTCTAAATTTCTTAAAACTCTTAAAAAAGACTTTATTTTTATGTCCAATGTTTAATATAATTCCCCATCTACACCCTCATTATTGTGAAAGTGGCCCCCATGTAGAGAAAAAGATTTTTTATAATATTCATATGAGCTTGAGCTTACTCCAAGTACTTACATGATTTTTTCCATCAAAGTTCACAATATTTACATTAGTAATTGCTTCTAAAGGTATAAATGACATTGATAAGAATGTAATATATATTTTTCCTATTTCAAATTTTAATAAAGACCCTACCATATAGATGATGTAACCATAAAGATATTTAGTTACGTTAAAATAAGCATATAATTTTTTAATTTAATATAATAGAGTAGCCTTGTGATATGTCATCTATGCACATTAGACTATTGATACAATCCAATACCATCATCAATGTGCATGCTCCATTTAAGGTGGAGTGGACTCGAGGATTTTTGAAGACCATACAACCAATCACTGATTATTTTCCTTTTTATCCATAAACAAAGATAAAGGATATGAAATGTCAAAAGAGGGGAGATTAAGGTGCATGATATTAGATTATCACATGCTATTTAATATTATACATTATGTACATGGTATATATAATTTTTATATATTATAATATAGTAATTATACACACACACACACACACACACATAATCAAAATATAAATATATAATTATAACTGAAAATTATATAAAATAATATAAAAATATTTAATATTATATATTAATAATACGGTATATATAAATATTATATAATGTAATATATTTATTATATATATTAGATAAAAATAGATGTAATAAGAAAATAAATATAAAACATTATAATATATTTATATCACTTAAGATATTTATTGTTTCAATACATAACACTTGACTAAAGATTACAAGAATCATAGAAAAAGAAGAAATCTTCCTAGTGGTCAAATTTTTACCCTACCCACCTCACTATGAATTCCCTCGACTCTAATAATGATGATTCAGATTCATCTTTAGATGAGCCTAAGCCCCCTAATGCTAATCATGTTGATTCTCAAAACACAAAGGGGGAGCACAAGGTAGATCCTCTAATTTAGGAAGTGAAGGGGCTAGTGGTTTTGTAAACCCCTATTCCATCTATAGCTAAGGATGCTAATACTCTTTTTAAATCACCAAGGGTAGAACCGTTGGATGGAGAATCAATGGTAGACAAATATCATCCCTTAGAATCTTTTGAAATTCTAATACCATTAGCCATAGATTCTATGGAAGATAAGGGGGAGTGGATATGTGTAGAAGAAGAAAAGTGGTAGAAGACCAAAGTCCAACATGACAAAAAAGATAAGGCATGATCTATATTTTTCTAGGATTTCATGGTTGTATTGTGTGTTAGTTTTATGATAAAGGTATATTCATTGAAGTTTCTCTATTTCCCATTTGGTTTTTACTGATATCTAGACCTTTTTGCCTATTTTACATTATTCTTTTGGAAGACAATGGTAGGATGTGTGTGGTGCTTTCTTGGACATGTTGTTCTACCTATTAAAAGTTTGGACCCACATGGCTCTCTTGAGAGGGATATTATTTTATCCTATTTGTGCAGAAGTTTCACAAAATATGATGATTGGAAGAATCTTCTCTACTTGTTGGTGGTTCATGGTTGAGGCCTATTTCTGGTTTTTTGTTCTCTGCTGGGCATTGCTTTGTTGATATTTCTTTCATATCTTTTAGGATCTTTTCTATTGAGTATGGGACCCTTAACCCATCTTTAACCTATCTAATAAAAAATATTAATTAATATATATAATATCTAGTTTAATTGATTAGAAGTTATATTTAGTAAACTAAATTGACAAAGCATCCAATTATTATACACAATATATTTATATCATATGTTATTATATTTTTACATCTATTCATGACCCCAAAAGGTTCATCTATGCATTTGACCACCTTTTCAATGTTTGTTTATTCATTTATGGAACTATGTAAGGGGAAGGGGTCCTTGATTATTCACCTTAACTAAATTATTTAATAAGTATATTGTCTATATTAGATAAATATAAATTTATAATTATAAATAATAATTATATAAAATAATATAGGGGTAAGTTCATAGAGTTGGGGGATAATTTCATGGAAATTTTCGGTAACATAATTTCATTAATAAATAATGTGATTGCCTTATTTAATTAATGTGATTGTGTTATTTAAATCATGGCTCAATTATTATTGATCCATAACATAATCATGTTAATGTATAATATGATCATGTTAATAGATACCATGATCATGTTATTATAAAAACAATAATGCGGTCGTGTTATTATTGTTTTTCACATTAAAGCAATGAACATGTAGATGGAGTGAATGTTGGTTAATAAGTATCACAATCATGTTATTAATAACGTGAACATTTTATTGATAAGGCAAATGTGTTCCAATTTTTTTGCATAAAAAATCATGTGGGAGTTACACATGAAGGCAACTTTGGCTACAATATTATATTTACTATTATAAATGTTAAGTATAAGGAGATACCTTATACTTTAAATTTATTTAATTAAATATAATAAAATAGTGTCACTCTGCATCTAATAAAGTTGGTCTCATAGTTTCATGTCTTATGATATGGAAAATAATTTTTCAAAATCCAATCTGGTCAGTACTTAGGCATTTTCAGGGTCTAAGTATTAAACCTAGGGATTTCATAACATAATTTTTTCAATTGATGTCCATTTTTGGTAAACACATAGTCATTTTTTAGGTTTTTATGCATTTTGGATTGATTCATTTTTTTTTTGGAGTCTTAGGTTTATCAAAATTGAAGTTTTTTAAACACTCACTTTGAAATTGATGCAAAGTGGTGTGATTGGGGTAACATAGGTCACATTGATGACCTACACACTTCAAACAACCACTTTGTGTTAATTTCACTTATTCATCATCCCTGATCACTTCCTACTCATGCTTCATCACCCCTAATCACTCTCTCATCATTCTTAATTTTCCCTAATCACTCCATAAAACCTCATTATCCTTAGTCATCTTTAATCACTCCCTCATCATCCTTGATTACTTTCTTATTGACCCTCACTATCTATGATTATACCTAATCACTCACTCCTCATCCCTCATCAATCCCTCATTAATGCTCACCATCACTCATCATATTTAATCACTCCCTCATTGGCTCTCACCATCTCTCATCATCCCTAATCACTCCCTCATTGGCTCTCAACATCGCTCATCATCCCTAATCACTCCTTCATTGGCTCTCACATTCCCTAATCACTAATTCATCATCCCTAATCACTCCCTCCTCATCCCTAATTATCCCTAATCACTCCCTTATTGACCCTCACCATTCCTCATCATTTATAATCACTCCCTCATCATCCCTAATCACTAGCTCATTGACCCTCACCATCCCTCATCATCCTTAATCACTACTTCATCATACCTCATCATCTCTAATCACTCATTCATTGTCCCTAATTTCCCCTAATCACTCCCTCAATAATCCTCACCATCCTTCATCCTCCCTAATAACTCCCTCCCTCCCTAATCACTCCCTTATTTACCTTCACCATCCCTCATCATCCTTGTTGAATCCCTCATCATCACTACTTAATTCTTCCTCATCCCTCCTCATCCTTAATCACTCCATCCAATACCTTGATGGTGGTATTTTGTTGGGCTTTAAAAATGTTAGGAGCTACAAGTGGAGAGTTGAGTGTTAGGATAAAATGTAATACATAATGATCAAAATGATGTAGAGGCAAATTTGAGACAGAAATATTTAACACCTATGAAAAAATATGGGCCTATTAGAAATGATGTAATTCACAATTGAAATTATACCTAAAAAAGAGAATCAATCAAAACCACCATAACACCAAAAATGGGTAGTAAATACATGAGGATCACCAAGCTATGGGTTTTCCTTAAACCTATCAATTATTTTCCATATGAGGACATTTTATGGCTTGGATAATTACATTGAATGTCTTCTATTTGTATGTATATTTATTTAATCATCATAACCAAAGAGTGGAAAATAATTTTCAAATGATTAGAACAAGTAGTCCAAGATTATAAAATGGTGTTTAATTCATAACATCAATATTTAATACAATGAAGAGTGTCACACTATGAGCTCTCTACTTGCACATCTATAGAACTACGTACAATTTATCTAACACTATAAAAAGGTAAGTATATAATATATTATGAACCTAATGATATGGTTAGTACTAAAAATATATCTACTTTCCCTAATAAGAAATGATATGAATTAAAAAGATTATTTCATTAACAAATATAGATCAATGGTGAACCAATACACTTCATCATTTCCAATGGAAGTCAAAAGAATTTAATTTCTCACAATGATTATTTTAAAAAATTGAACTTGAAATTCATACATCATCCATAACCATATGTTAGTGTATGTTCTAGTCTAGGCCTTGATAAATGGATCACCTAGTAGTGTCACCTAGTGTACAAAAGCAAAAATTTTAAAGATGCAATCCTTTATGACATCTCACCATTATAGGTGTGTGATGTTTTACATGTGGTCAACCATATCTTTACCATTGACATGTAGTCTATGAATTAAATCTTTTAAATGTTGTGATATATTGTCACAATATGAAATACCATATTTTATAGTTAGTTCATAAGCTTTCTATCATTAGTGCCAAGAAGTGAAAGAATTTTTTCAATTCTAGTAAGAAGTATAATATTTATATTAATAATTAAATGTAATAACATCCTTATGTCACCATATCATAGTGTAGTTTATCTAAAAATAACAAAGACAAAATAATTGAACCATAAACTAGATGAATACAAGGATATATTTTAGTCACCTAAATAAGTTCCTACATACTGTACACTAACCAATACCATTGATTTGATCCTTTAATTACCTCTACCTCAAACCTATTTATACAACATATAATTTATATATAATGAGTATATCAAGTGGTAGATCCATGAAATCATGGATAATGGACACATCATGCCCAAATCATTGCCTTATAGAAGCCCAATTGTGTTTGCACCCAAGTTGTGAATCAATTAAAAAATTATTAACAAGATTAAAGTGAATAAATATTATACTCCTTTAAATATTAAGGAATTTTTATACCATATCCATGGTGTAGAATTATTTTCCAAAATTGATCTTAAGCTTGGGTGTCATCATATTCATGTTAAACCTTTAGACATTTGGAATATAGTCTTAAAAATAAAGGAAGGATTGATTAGCTAGTTGTTTATGCCTTTTAGGTTAACTCATGTAACTAATTCATTCATTTTAATATGTTGAATGAAAACCTCAAGACCTTTACCTATGAACATCTACACCATGCTAAACTAGTGTTTCACATTTTACAGAAACATATTTTTATGATAACATGAATAAATGTCCATTTTTCATGAAAGAGATTAAATATTTGAGACACATTAGATACACGAAGAGTGCATTTGTGAACTTGACCAAGATTCAAGTCATACAGGAATGGGAAACAATAAATAAATTTGCATCTGATTCAAATCTTCTCAGAATTAGAAAATTATACAAGAGATTTGTGTTTAATTTTTATGTTTTGAACAAAACTACAAAATGTTAAACTGAATAAAGTTTAATCTATTCAATTTCATAATAAATATAATTCGATAAACTAAAATTAAGACTCTATTTTGTGTTAGTAATTATGTTACTTGACTATAAATCTTGAAGATCATCAAATTCATTCAGTAATAAAATTGACCATCATAAACAGGTATTGACAACATAAGTCCTAAAAAATAGTTAATTTATATTATAATGGATTAAACAACATATGATTAGAATCAAATATATCTTTAGAGTATATACTTATTACATGATGAGGGATGGTTAGGGTCAATGATGGAGTGATGAGGGATGGTGAGGGTTAATGAAGGAGTGTTTAGCGATGATGAGAGATGAAGAAAGATTAATTAGGGATTATGAGGGATGAGGAGGGAGTGATTAGGGATGATGAGGGATAGTGATAATCAATGAAGGATTGATTAGGGATGATAATATTATGTGATTAGAGATGATGAGAGATAATTAAGGTCAGTGAGGGAGTGATTAGGGATGATGGGGAAGTGAATAGGTATGATTAGGGATGAGGAAAGAGTGATTGGGGATGATGAAGGATGGGGAGGGAGTGATTAAAGATGATGAGATATAGTGAGGGTTAATGGAGCAGTTATGATGGATAATAAGGGACTACTTAAAGATGATTAGGGATAGTGAGGGTCAATGAGGGAGTGATTAGGGATAATGAGGAATTATGAAAGAGTGATTTAAGGTAATGGGGGATGAGTAGGAAGTGATCAGGAATGAGGGAGGGATGATGAATAAGTAAAATTAACATAAAGTATTCATTTGATGTGTGCAGGTAATCAGTATGACCTACACTATCCCAATCACACCACTTTAGATCAATTTCAAAGTGAGTAGTTTTCAAACATTAATTTTGACAAACCTAAGACTCCTATAAATTCCATGAATCAATCCAGAAAGCATCAAAACCTAACAAAATGACTATATGTTTACCAAAAATAGAGATGAATAACAAAAGTTATGTATTGAAATCTGTATGTTCAATACCTAGGCCCTAAAAATGCCTAATTACTAACTAGATTAGATTTTGATAACCTATTTTCCATGTCATAAGGTGTGTAGCTGTGAGACCAACTTTATCAAATGTAGAGTTACCCTAATTTCGTATATTTACTAAATTAAATTTAAAACATAAGAAAATAAATGTAATAATATAAATGTAAACTTATAACATGATTGCATTATGAATAACATGGTTGTGTTATCAATAATGTGATTGCGTTATCAATAACATGATCACATTACCTATTAACCAACATTCACTCCATTTACATGTTTGTTGCTTTAATGTGTAAAATAATAGTAACGCGATCATGTTATTATTTTTACAATAACACAATTACATTATCTATTAATATGATCACATTATACATTAACATGATCACATTATTTGAATTTGAATTCAATTCTTGTGCATTTTGATTTAGGAATGGCTTGGATTCCTAGGCCAAAGGCATGAAATATCAATGTACAGTCAAGTTTTGAGAGTTATGATTAAAAAAAAAAACAAAATTCAACTTTGATTTTCAAATACACTAATAATTTAAAGGTGAAAATTCAAAAACTTAATACCATCATGATGAGAATGCTTTCATCTTTTAAAAATTATGATTTTTATAATTTTTGGATTAATTTAAAGTTTCAAACTATGTTGATTTCTAACTATATCTTTTTTAGGCTAGTACATGCTGCAAACATACATGTATATACATGTTCATGTAATTTGTATTTCGTTGATCCAAGTAAAAAATAATTTATATGGTTGCAAACTAAGTCTAATTCTACACACATTAAAAAAAAATGATTTTCATTTTTCTAAGGTAGTTATATGCATAGCAAAGACAACTATCCATTTTTTATCAGTATTTAGATCTATTTACCTACAAAATTCATAAAAAAAGTATTAGGTAAAAAACTAGAAGATTTATATAAAAATTATCCAAATAGTTTCAAAGAATATTATATGATGCTAAAAAAATGGTGCACCACACAACCATCTATCTACTCTATTTTTTGGAAAAAAGGGAGTTTCTCTTCAAATTTTAGATGTTTGAACTAGTTATACTTAACCTTTTTTTATAAATAGTGTTTTGGAAACTAGACTTGAAATGTTACATTTCTTGTTCTTACACCATCTTCAAATTTGGGTATAGATATCTCTAATTATCTATATAAGTTCAAATTTATGAATTTTCAGGAAAATCATGTCCACAAGTAGGCCACTTTTTGTCCTCCAACATTGTGCACTTACCCATGGTAATATTTAATATTATATAGTATAATATATTTATTATATATTAGGTAAAAATAGATATATACTTATAAAATAATAATGTAATAATAATATAAATATAAAACATTATAAGATAATTATATTACTTTATATCTATAATATTATTAAGTTACTCTATACATATAATATATTGATATCATATATTATTGTATTTTTACAATTGTCCATGACCCCCCTAAGGTTCGTCTATGCATTGGACCACCTTTTTAGTGTTTGTTTATTCATTTATCAAATTATGTAGGGGGGAGGGGTCCTTGTTTACAACTAAATAGGGAATCAATTTCCAATAATTGCATGTGTCTTCCAAGGAATTTGGTGAAGCAATGTTAGTCAAAGACTTATCATTTACTTTACATTTTCTATTTCTAAAGTATAACATCTCTTAATTAATATTACTAACAAATTAGACCATGCGTAGTGTATGGTGAATGTAATACAAACTATTACATAAATATTTGAACTAGAGACCTTTAGGTATATGTTTTGATTAACAATTAACTCTTTTTTAAAATGTATATTTGCACCAGAGAACTTTGAGTATATGCTTAGATCAATAGTCACTTAAATTAAGCCATAACTTCTAATTTTTTTGTAATGTCAATTTATTTAATTCAATACATACACTTTTTTAATACATTTAAATTGATATATGTTTTTCTATTGATATATTAAATTGTATGTTTTTTAAAAAATTATAAAATGGTCTATTAAATTGTAAAATGTTCTTTGTTTTTTTAAAAAATTGACATTATTTTATTATCAAAAATATGTTTTTTTTCCAAATACATTTAATTATTTATTATTTCAAAAAATGTAAATAATCATTGGAAAATAACCAATCTATTTAATTTGATATATATGTTTTTATAATATATTTATTTCAATATATGTGTTTTTTTATTAATATATCAAATTGTATGTTTTTTTACAAAATAAAAAAAATGGTCTATTAAATTGTGAAATGTTCTTTGTTTTATTTGAAATTAGTGTTATTTTTTTATAATTTTTTTTGCAAATATATTTAGTTGTATATTCTTTCAAATATATAAAAAATCATTAGAAAATTGATTTGGACATTTAGCTACCTTGGAATCTAGACTTGCAAGTGCCTTGTTTGGTACCAGGGAGATGACCTTAGTAGATGGATATAAAATTGTATGATGCTAACTCACCATGTTCCTAGGTGGATGTTACATTGTGTACACAATAAATTTTTTAAGCAAGTTAACGAGGGATTAGTCCAATGTATAAAATAACAACAAACAATATTAATAGTAACAATTATTTACATGTTTTTCTATCTTTATTTAAATTAAATTGTATCTTTAAATATTTTCAAGCATTAGATTTAATTCTAAAAATATCTATTTTATTATTTCATAACCCTAATTTATTTAATCAAAAAAATAATATTACAACAAAAATAAAATTAAAGTTGTTAATATTTTTATTTAAAAATTATATTATGTTATATTTTAAACATTATAAATAAAATAATTAAGAAAATAATGTTTGATATTTGAAAATACATATATTTATTAAAATAATTAATAAAATAATGTTTGATATTGGCAAATCCATATATTAGTTTGCATCAATAACATATTTATTTAAAATATTGTGTAAACTAACAAGATTTATAAATAATACACTATTGTAATATTGAATCACAAATTAAATACATTTATATATAAAATATATTGTTATAACATTCAATCACATTTTTTTATTAATAGCTTGGAACAATAACATGTTAATTTAAAAATCTTGAAAACTAATTAAACATATAAATAATACACTATTGTAATATTCAATCACAAATTAAATACATTTTGATATATAATACACTGTTAAAATTCGATCATAATTTTTTATGTATATATAATATGCTTTAATGTATATTTTTAAAAATTACATTAAAATATAAAAACATGTGTTATTAAATACAATACTTACATATTCACAATACAAATTATGTAGTCAAAAATACTTACACATTCAAAATATAATTTAAATAGTAAAAAATAATAGTAATGTATATATTCTATAAAATGATATGTAAAATAACATATAATTTTAATTAAAAACAAATATCAAAATATAGATTATATAATTGATTATAATATTAAAATATATATTTTAAAATATGAAAAAAAAATGTTCTAGCCCATACTGAATAGGACATTTGCACGCAACAAAATGATAACAAACAATATTAATCACAACATCTATTTACATATTTTTGTAATTTCATTTTAAATTTTAAAAATTGTATTAGTTATATATAAATTAAAAAATAAAAATAGTTATATAATTTATTTTAAATAAAATTTATGTAAAAGATGTAATATAATTCTTGAAGTGTCTTTCATTTATATCAATAATTTAATATAATATAAAAATTTAAATTATATTAAAACTTAAAATATATTAGTTAATAAAAAACATTAACCACAACATTTATTTGCATGCTTATATAAGTTCATTTCAAATTTTAAAAATTATTAAAAATTAAATTAGATTATATTTTTTTTTACAATTATATTTAGGTATTTTATTTATTATTAATAATATCTATCTTGTTTATATTCAAGCACCACATTTAATGTTAATAATAGCTATATTCTTATGTGATACTATCTATTTTTTAATTAGATATATTTGAACAACATGGCAATTAGGAGTCAAAAAATGCTATTATACCAAAAGAGACTCCAACATGGTATTTGGTCATAAAACAACTACAATGCAATGATAATTTCAGTAGAAAACAATTTGTTGTTTATATTGTGCATCACAGAATGTAGAAGCCTCCTATAGTCGTTATAAAACATGACTTAATGGATCATTTCTCAATTGTCGATCCTCATACAATTTTTATCACAAGATTTAAAAGTAAGAAACCATATTCTAGAGGCTTTGGCTTAATATATAATACATTTGAAGATGATTTAAAATATGAACCTGAACATATATTAACTCAGAATGGAATCCATATTCCTAATCCTAGGCCTAAATCACAAAGTCCAAATAGGACAATTTTTTTTTAAATGTTAAACAATTCAAATCAATAAGTGATTTTTGAGTTTATATATAAATAATAAAATACAAATATTACCTTTTCTTTATTGAGAGGATCCCATCCGTAGTTTGAATATATTCTATTATTTTTACTTAAATATTTATGTGTCCAATATGTTATGTGGTTTTAATACAGAGACAACATAAAGGTAATTTTCAATATGTTTTAATACTAGCTCAAAAAAATTATTATAATTAATTATTGTATAAATGGCTTGAGATTCAGATTTAATAAATTTTATATCTTACATTTAATAAATATTAAAAGTAACAAGTAGAACATTTTTGGATTAATCATTACTACATTTTCAATTTGTTTTATAGGAAACCACCCATACCATCTACAAACACATCAGACATTTTCACCTACCCATCAATTTCAAATCTCAAGCAATGCCTAGTTGTGGAAAATAAATTAAAATCATTGAGCCATCAGCGTCAACATCTGAAGGAGAATGCATGCAAATGATGACTCGAACTACAATAAAAGAAATTAAATCCATACAAAAATAATTGGAATACTCATGGCAGAGTACTAAAAAATGGGATATTACGTAATTACATAAACAATAATGGTTCAGGGTAGGTTTTCATCTTGAATATTGTTGATAGTGAGGTAGATGATATTAATGTAACTTCCTTTGGTCAGGTAGAAAATCTGTTCTTCAAACAGATTCAATCCAAAAAAATATATTCAATTTTAAATGGTACATTAGAATATGGAAACAAGAAATATAACAAATCAAAAAGCCCATGGGAGATCATTCTCAACATGACATCTTTTGTTAAATGTTGTTCTGAAGAAGATTCCACCATCCCATTATTCCATTTTGAGTTCAAAAATATAATGATATTAAAGATGTAACTTCAAAAATAAAGATTGACATTATTGGTATTGTTATATTTATTACTAATACATCTCATTTTAAAAGGCCAGATGGAACCTCAGATGTTAAAGAACATTAATATTGCAAGATAGTTCCAAATGTAGCATCCAAGTAACCCTTTGGGGAAGCTTTTGTGATGAAGAGGGGAAACTACTAGTGGATATCTACACTTTTACACCATAATTAGCTGTAGTTCTTGCCATTTTAAAGGGAAAATTACAATCATATAATGGGAAAATAATAGGGATTGGTTCAAATACACATTTTTTCATCAATGCAGATATCCTTGAGGCAAATGATATTAGGACATGGCTTTAATAAGTTGGGAAAACTCTATAAGGGCCATCAGTTAGTGTAAGACTAACTCAGCATACAATAATTGAATACATCCATAAATCAGGATTGATCAGATAATCAAATTCATTTACATTAGATGCCACAATAATACACATTAAAATGACAAAAAAAAATTATAATGCTTTAATTAACAATAAATAGTGTAAAAAAATGATTCAAAATAATGATGCAATGTGGCATTGTCCAAAATGCCACATTAATGTTCAAAATTGTGAATACAAATATGCAATGAATTTAATATTGGAAAATGATACAGGAATAATATGGACCATGGTATTTGATGATGTTGCTATTAAAGTATTGTGCATCACAACAAAAAATCTACAATAGATATCAGTATCACCTAATGAGGTTTTGGAAATTATTAAGAAAGTGTTATTCTATAGGTACCATTTCACAGTGTCAACAAAATCACAGATGTATAATGACAAAGAACAATTGCATTGTACCATATTCAATGCAATTAAAGATGAATCTACACCAATAGATACATCTTTCATTGATGCATTTGATGCAGATTAATAGATGTTAACTTTATAATTGATGTAATTAATTGTAGTTTGTGTTCAGTTGCATGTATGTAATATGCAAATAAAATAGATTTTAAAAATTGTTTGTTGGTATTATTCATTTTCTAATAGTTTAATCACCATATCATAAGATGTTCAATAGACCTTTATTTTTTCTAAATTTTGTATAAAATTAGATATTCAAATATTTTTTGATTTTCTAAAATGGTGCATTGTAAATCTATGTGTTTTTTAATGTTTTTAAAATCTTAACCCATGGTTGGTTTTGTATCGATATATACGTAAGGATCATTGTTGAACTCAAAAAAAATTAAAATGTCATTGTAACATTTTTTAACTTTAAGTAATATTTTTTTATTACTTTAAGTACTCTTTTTTATAACATTTTCTTTACAACCACTATTTGATACATTTTTTGCTTTTACAAAAGTTGAATACAAACCTTTGATAAATATGGCTCTTGGAGCAACCTAGGGACCAGTTGAACAAGAAAACACAGAGAGAAGAACACACACATTTGGTTATTATTTCTGATATTAAACAATATGCATGGGAATGTAATGAAATAGGCATTGTTCAATTCCAAATAATTTTAACTACATTGAACAATGAAATAAACTATGTAGAATGTAGTTAAAGAATACTTGAACAATAACTGTTAATATGAAAATTGTAAAATAAAATAGAATGAAATAATAGAAAATCAAACAAAAGGCATTCCTATATATATATGGTCAATGACTAGATTTGATAATAAATCTTTTTATAATAAAAAAATCTAATGGGTGTTATTGATACCTAAAGAAAAAGTGATGCATAAAAAGATCCAAAAGTAAGAAATTAGCCAAAAAATTGTTATTTTACTAATTTTAGGTGGTATAAATTTAGTTATAAGTAACTCTTTTTTCAATTTAGTAATTAGTGTTTCTATTATGACCATTGCAAATACTAATGGAGAGCAAACACTCAAATAAAAAGACCCATTTGAATTATGCAATACACATGGATGAAATAAATGCACATTAGCGGCTTCAATACCATACAAAAACAACAAATATTTATCCACTACTTATGGATGAATCTATTAGACAACCACAAAAGAAATCTCATGAAAGAATAGATAGTCATTCTTCAATACATCCATGCTCCATTTGTAAAGAATCATATCGAGTCATTCAAACAAGGAATTATTATGGTAGCCTTACTTGTTATCGATGCATTGGTGAAACAAATATTAATTGCTTTTGTGCAATGAATATTATGGACCTAGGTATACAGCCTAAAGTTCTATCTAATCTCACTTAAGTTGAAGAAATGCTTATTGCAAGAGTTAATCCAATACTGCAGGTAACTCATGCACGTGGTGGACACTACAAATATAGTGACCATATTATTAGTTTCCCACAAGATATATCTTCTATTATTAAGTACTTTCCATGCCAACTTGCAAGCATCAACATCTTAGTATTAAGAAGAGTTGGATAAGACAAAAAACCATATGATTGTTTTGTAAGCAAATCACGTGTTAGTGAAGCTCTAGACTATAAAATGGAAAATGATCCCTACTATAAAGATGTTCGAATTGACTACAAAGCACTCCATTGTTTTAATTTATAAATATATATTTCGATTAAAATTATATAAACATCTACAAATTATTTGAAATATTTATTAAATGTTTCTTTAAATATCTATTTATTTTTCGATTATTGATTTAAATCAAAACAAAGAAACATTTATATTAAACAAATATATTTATTCAAAATATACTTTTACAACATGCAATTTTCTTCTTAATTAATTTGGAATACAAATTACACATTACTATATTTATTTATTGTGTTTACATATATCTATTACATCTTATATAAATTCAATTCAATTATTCAAACTACATTTGAGTGAACCTATTTTCAATGCACTTCCTATTATTATATTTTTTCTCGCAGTACATTAAATCCTAATTTCTTTATATTTGCTTAGTCTTAATTTTACCGTATGCTCTCTAACCTGAAACCTTGACTCTATTACTCGATCGACTCGGTATACTCCATTTCTAATTTCTAAAATTTTATTAACCCCCTAACATTCTTCTTGTATGTATAATGTCTTGATTATGTTCAATAATTGTCCTGGATCCTACGTTTTTTTCGTTATTGCTTTTTGATTCACATATATTTATGTCAAACATGTGAAATATTCTTCTATGATGAATAGTAAAATGCCTTTGGTGAACAAAAATTTCGGATTTACGCGTAATAATAACCATTCATTCTTTGAAGTTCACGAATCCACACTACAAAATTTTAGAATTTTGTTAGAAAATCATGTCATTATTATATGTTTGTTAGTAGTTTATAATATTTATGTTAGATATGTGATAATAAAATTAAATTTTGAATTTTTTGTGGTAAGGTTTGTAATTCACAATTTAATATTGAGTGTGTATAGGTGAAATGCTCAGCATTATTATTGTAAGGGGTTTAAAGGCAGCAGCAACATTTTATGGAGGCTTTTTTGATGAGGTTCAGGGACAACATTTTTGAAGCCAAAAGTCAAAGACTCAAAACCCTATTTCTAGAAAGAAGAATTCCACCAAATTCTATTTTTAGAATAAAAGTCATAATGGTATTTTTCTACTTTATTTTTAAGAGGAATCCTAATAGTACTTTACTGATTGACGTATTTATCTTTGTGGAGTTCACATATAATCTACACAATAAATTTACATGTAATATATTCATCTTAGAACTAATAAAACTTGATATCTTGCATCATTGATGTTTCCTTAACTTTACTAAAAATTTACTACATAAATCTTATATTTTATTTCATATATATTGAGTATTTTCTCTATTTAATTATTTCTATTATTATAGAGTATATATTTTCCTCACAATCCAAATATATTATATACATAAATTCTTCAACAAAAAATCATAAAATAATTAAATATAATTTTAATATTATAAAAAAAATTAAAATTAAAATTGTATAGCTTAATAGTTAAGTTGTGCAATCTACTTACATTCATTTTATACTTATTTTCATAACTATAGTATAATGACACGTTTCATATCCAATTCGTTCTTACGAATTTAATATTATATTATAATGATTTATTTCACATTCAAACCATTCATGCGAATTTAATGGATCGTGTGTTTGAATGGTGTAATCTTTTCTCTTCAATTTTTATAATAATATTTAAATCCTAGCTAACATTTTTTTTTAAAATATTTTTCGATTGAAATTAAGGGTTATTTCGATGAAGGTAACCTCTTATAAGTTAACCAAGGGTTATATCTTTTAGTGTAAGTATTAGTTATTTTTTATCTATTATGTTTTAAAAATAGGACATATGGCTTGTTTTTAGCCGGACAATATGAATGCGTATTTAATCCTTCTTCATCGAATCATAAAAAGGGACATATGCATTAGAAATATTATTAATACTTCATCATTGTACGTAGTTCTCGTATTGTATACTTTTCATTCCCATTATGTAAGAAATAAATCCTTGAAAGTGAGTTAAAAGGATAATAGATATATGTACACAATTAACAATTAGTTTTTCATTCCTGTCAATTTATTATTAATTTCTATAAATGTGACAAATGACGTTTGTAGGAAAATTATAGGTGACAATAAAATGTGTTTTGTTTCTACATTTTATAATAATATTTTTATATATTTATACTTTTTTTTAATAGAGAGTATTAAAGAAAAACAGAGTTTATCTTATGGTATAAAAGGGTTTTAAAAGTATATAAAATTAAGAAAGACAAAATAACTCTTAAGGTGAATAAAAGGAGACAGCAAACAAATTTAAACTAACAAACAACCATAATGTTAACTAGCTAGATACATGAGAGAAAGCTAAAGAACAGAAGTCCAAAAACTTGTTAAATATTTCAATTAATAGGTAAGAAGTAACTCATATCGTAGCATTTGGGGGTGCATGATGAAAGCACCAACATGGAACTACTTAAGAAAGCAGGGAAAATCTATCACTAAAAGCCTTAGATTCCAACATCCAAAATGTCCTCCAATAAACTATCCAAGATCAGCACTCAAATAGAACTTCTATGATGTTTTGAATGCAATGTAATCATCATGACATCACAAATATTCTCAATCAAAAACTTGTTAAATAAATAAAACAAGGAGAACCTTCATCACTTCACAAGTGAATTGAACCAACTCCACAACCAAGGTCAGTCAATCTCCTCAAATCCATTAAGACCACTTACAATATCGAAAATAAAACACATGAAAAATTACAATCACCCTCAAAATCCTCTTACTACAAAGGACTTGAGCAGAAGCCAAATTTACACAAACCTTCAAATGGGAAGTTGAAAGCGAGTTAAATATTTTTAAAGTATTTCTCTACATTCTTCTCGAGGAGTGATATCTTCTCAATGTCATTCTTCATTATGAAAAAGGTGAAGAGTTAGAAAGTTAGCTAATAAATCCGAAGGAGAGTTAGTCTTAAGATAGTTATGGGATAATTAAATATCAATAAAAAAAGAATTACTTATAGGATGTCTTGAATGATACAATTAAATTGTCACTGATCAAATCTTCTATATTTAATATCATTGATGATCAAGAGAGAATCACCTTCCAAAATCATTTTCTTGAAATTAGATTCAATAATGATTCTCAATCCTTTTTAAATATATTAAGCTTTAAAAAAAAATACTAATGAATGTTAAAGGCATAATAGGAAAGCACTTATCCCCAATTATCTTTGAAGATACCTCTGCGTCCTAAAATACGTGGGTTACCTTTGGAAACTCCATCGAAATTTAGATTGATAAAATTGACGCTTGGGGGATTCCAAGAAGCCAATAATATTTTATTTATTTGAGGAGGAATATTCAAGTTATTTTGTATTAAATTCTATTTTTAAATAATATGATGAGCTTTTCAAGTGATTTTATATTTAGGATGTAGAACTTTGGCCTTAAAACCCTATTGAATAAGAACCTCAATTTTTAGAGTAAGGATTTCTTCTTAAAGGGATAGCTTCCTAAAGAGACAATTATTTCTTTATTTCCATAATATATAGATGGTCAAAGATAAGGTTATTACCTAAATGCTTCTGACTTGATCCCCTCCCTTTCATATCTGTTTAATTACAATTTGTTGAATAGATCCTATTCCCACCCAAAATCTATTCATTTTTGTAAATAACCATGACCAAATTCTCCAAGTAAAATTACAATGAATGATAATATGCTTTGGGGTTTCAAATTTGTTCTTATAGATGACACACCAAAAAGGCCCATAAAAGCAAATCCTTTGAATTATGACCCTGAAAAAAGATTTACTCTTCATGGCAAACCACTGACTTATGTTACCTTTATGAATCCCTTGAGGGATCCATATTATTTCCTTTGGGAATATTGGGTAATTAATATTAGAGATTAGGTTATTATATCCTTGTTTCACCAAAAAAATTCCTAAAGGGTTTCTAATATTTTAAGCCATCAAAATCAACTGAGCTATTGATATGGTGAGAGTTCATAAAGGTGGAGACATAAATTATAAGATCAAAGGGATGGTTGACTATAAAAATCCTTGGATTTTTAAATCTTCTCTTTGGACCCCAAACATTATGATATTCATCCTATTATTTACAAATTAGGGGTCCTGACAAGTTTTAAAATAATCTTCTAAAATGCCAGAGGAGGTATGGTTGTAGAGAGGGAACATATTAGACTAGGCATCCTTCAAGAAGTTAATAGACATTCCATTTTTAATATCCCATCAAAGAGTGTTAGTGATAAGGTCTCTACATTTCTAAAAGAAATTCCAAATATGATACACATACATCAAATTATTTATAGTAAAATTTTTGGCAAGATCATCTACATTATGAACATAATTTATTAAAAAGAAATGCTTCATGTGCTATCTGTCTTGATATTTTCGACATAGATGTTTTTTCCCTGAGATTTATTCATCCTAAATAATTTTTTGATTCTAGATCCCCCTTTTTATTTAGCCAAATAGACCTATTCCCATTTCATTAATGCAATTTTATTAGACTCATAGAGGCCATTCCACATAAATTATTTCATAATGTTAGTTAATTTAGATTTAGAACTAATTGGAGTTTCCTTGACTAAAATCATGTAAACTGGTATTGCTTGGAGGATAACATGAAATACCTTATTTTCTCCTACCTAAAAAATCAATTTGCCTTTTCAAAAAACTTGTTTATTTAGGAAGGTTGTGACCATATTGTCACATAATTTTTTTTTTGACTAACCATAAAAAAGTGGGATCCCCAAGTATTTGTTGGGAAAAGAACCTATAGAAAATGTTAGAATTTGATTAATATTAATTTTTGTGTGATGAGAACCGTGGAGGAATAAAATGTTGGATTTTAATATATTAACTTCCTTGATTGAAGCACATTGATACCAATAAATAATTTTGTTTAATATTCTATCTTATTTAATGCAATCATAATTTATGAAAATAGTATCATCCCCAAATTGCATGTGGGAAGAGTGTGCATTATTTATAATTTTGAATCCACTAATGGGATTTAGTAAGTTTACCTTAGAGAAGGATCTAATTAAGCCTCTTCCATGATGATGAAGTGGTAGGTTGATGTAGGATCTCCCTATAAAAGGCCTCTAAATTAATTGAAAAGTCATCTAGGACACCATTCACAAGTACTGAGAATATTGGAGTAGAGACACAAAATTTAATCTAATTACACCAAGCCTCTAATAACCCAAAACTGTTTATGATTTTTAAAATAAAGTTTTAATTTATATTATCATAAGCCTTTTTATAAAATTTTTGATGATCATGGTAACTTACTTCTTCAACTAAGATAATCAAATGATTCAAAATAACAATGCCATCTAATATTTGTCGATTTTGAAATAAACTACCTTGTATTTATGAAATAAGAATATGAAGGAGGACTTGGATATGATTAACCAAGAATTTTGAAATAATATTATAGATGGGGTTATAGATGGATATAGGTTTGATGTTATCTAAGGAATCCACATTAGATTTTTTGAGGACTAAAGCTAGAAAAGTGTAGTTATAATCCTTTAGAATTTTGTCAAGGATTTGGATTCATTGGCCAGTTTAAGAATATCCATTCTAATTTTTTACCAAAAGTGTTTGAAATATATTGGGGGAACCCATCAGTGCCCAAGGATTTGTAATTATCCATGCTCCAAAGCATAGACTGAATTTATTTGTCTATGAAAGGTCTCATAAATTTTGTATTCTTATTATTTTTGATAATTTTATGGATAATATTCACAATTTCATATAGTTATAAATAAAAATATGGGGTGTAGGGGGGGAAAGGTAGGGGTATGAATACTTAAGGAAGTTTTCAAAGTATTAAACTACCTCCTTTTTAATCACATCTAAATATCTAGTATAAGAACCATTGCTAGTTTTGAGTTTTGAGATCCTATATAAATTTTGTGTAATAAGAGTAAATTGATTTTAACCCTAAAATATATATATGGGAAGTCTAGGGTTAAGTGGGTAGAGATAACCTAGGACACAAGGATGGTAGACTATCTCTAAAGCAGGAAAATTATTTATGAAACTCAAATAAAATATATATCGAATTTATTATGTTGAGATGCTAAAGATAGAAAGTACAACTATTCTAGATATTGTAATGATAATGAACATAAGATAATTATCTAGTTTTAATGCTAATATAGGTTTGGATATAAAACATGGAAAAATTAGATAAGATCTAACTTTTGGATTAGTCACTTAATTCTAGAAATTATACCTCTATAGTTGTAAATAGTTGTGTTGACCTAGGATAATTGTATCGACACAACTAAATAACTCAGATTTAGGTGTTTAGTATGAAATATTTGATGAAATTGGATGTGAGCACCTAGATGCTTCTAGGTTTTATGTCTCCTTCACTTTGGTGTATTCAAATCCATGTCATGAACTATTTCTCCTTCTCAAATAGAAAAACCTTGGATCTTCATCTTCATATTGGATACGGAAAAAATGGATTAATGTGCACATGGTGTGGAACTACCACAAATACCCCTCTATCAATTAGAATTGCCAAAATAGTCAATACTCTGAAGAGTGGGTGAAAATTATATAGTTCTTCATTTTATGTTGGTTTGTGTATGAATCATCTAATGCGTGCTAAGCAAGTACAACAATGACCTAACTTATAACTTGGAAAATATGGCTCTTGGAGTACACATTTAGTATGTCAGAACTATGTATAAGATGTCCCTATGAATGATATGAAAATATGAGAAAATAGGGAAGCTTTGCTTAGTTGAGTGCTTGACTCAGTGATTTTTTTGTGTGTGCTAGATCTATGATAAGTTTGTGTAAGGTGAGGAATGAATGAGTGTTGATGTTGTATTTATACCAATCCCTTTGAAGAATATATCACATCAAAACACTTAGGATGAATTTAGGAATACATTTCATTTTACAATTGGATGACACTTGTGTCAATGTAGGCATCTGACTAAGACACAAGTGTCTGGCTAGCTAGAATATAAGTACAGGCCTCAAACTTGTAGAGATGGAAGATAAGCAAGTTTATAAGATTTTAGGTAAGATAAAATGCTTGGGTCATCAAAATGATATTAGTTACACTAAGAGATAAGAAATAATCACATATAGATAGTTTATATATATAATATTTTCAAACTTTATCATGTACTGATGATCTATCTCTTGAAGGAACCCATAAAATCTCAATCTCTTTGAGTGCATGCTTTAAAGGGTACACCAAGAAAGGGGTGGGCAGTCCATTGGATCTTCACATTATTATTTTCCCCTATACCACCACTTGATATCTACACAATCTTTTCCTATATATTTACCTAAACTTGGCCTCCTTGTTTACACACTCCTCCAAGAAACTCACCACCTTACTTAGCCCCTTCCTAAGTCTAAAACCATTTTTGACAATTTACTGAATAATTTCAGCCTGGGATGACCCTATATTCTAATTGATATTTGCATGTTATGGGTCTAGGTTTGCCTTGGCCAACCTACACCAAGACCTAACTTGTTAATTCCAATTAATAGTATAGAGTTGAATTGGGTCGACCTTGTCAGTGAAGCTTTTAGAAAGGTTTAAGGATATATTCAACTATATATATATATATATATATATATATATATATATATATATATATATATATATATATATACATCCACTTCCTTAATTTATACAAAGAGAAGAAGAAGAATATCATATTTCACATCTGCTTATCCACCATTCTACTTGAGGAACATTACTTAGGGTTTTAATAATTTCTTTAGAGATACAAATTTTGTCTTATGAAGAAGTCTTTTGGATACATAGAGAATTTATGTACCTTAGAGATGACTTATCCTCGTTATCCTTACATACCACAACTACCTCTTTCAAAGCAGCTTGGCCAAAGGAGAGATTGAGGCTCGATGGGTTCATCTTTAAAGGTAAGTATTCCTAACTTTTTTTTTTCTTTTGTTAAAGTAGATAGATTAACATTTGTACTTATCTTCCATGCATTAATATTTCCTATACATTGACTTGAGTATAGATATTATGCATATTTACTTTTTATGTTTATTACCCCCACTTTGTGCCATAATCTTTGGTGAACACTAGATTAAATTTTACTTTACTTTGCTTATACTTAGTGAATATGAAAAAATAGGACCTAACTAGGGTTATTGAACAATGTTGCTTTATTAGAGGCTTTGGAACCCTCTCTAGTGATGTTATTGCAGTAAGAGACCCCTTGGTTAGGTATAACAGATCCATCTTGGTCATGACCTTGAATATCTAATGTATCAACAAATAAAATTATAATTAGGATTTATCTTCTTTGAGTTAGGATTGATTATTATGTAAGAAACATTTTATTTTGTATACATTTTGGTGAACCTAATGTGAATTAAACCCTTGTAGGTTTTCTTTAATGTATTCATTTTATCACCATATTATATATTTTCATTTTTGAAGTACTGTATAAAACATTTCAATATAGTTCTAATAGTTTATGCATAGGTTTAACACAGAGTCACTCCAAAATGAGTCTATTTTATCTATGTAGGGCTTCTCTAAATATAGGTGGCTAGATCAATCAAATCAACATAGTCTTCTTATTTATTTATATGATTGCATACATAGTCAATCAAGTTGAATCTATTCATAGTTATTCTTTTTCATCATACAAGTTTTTAGACATAGGCAAGTTATTTGAATCTATTCATAGATTATTTTTCAACATACATGTTTTGTAGATGTCGACCTAGTCGACTATGTTCATAAAATATTTACATCAACACTTGAGTAACATTGCATAAAATTTACAAACTAATCATCTTTACAGCCATCAAGGTCCATTTTTACCATCTCTATCATTTCATATTTTCATTTATAGTATTATTTTTCATAATTTTGTATCTTATAAAACTACAACCCTATAACAAACTAGGTCGACTAAGTCGACACAATTTTGTAGCTTGTGTCCTCTCTAGCAGACATAGTCATCATGTTTGATTATGTTCTTCTAGATATTGATTTTATAGAATATTAGCTACCCTATTGACTCTGTTATGTATTGTTTTCATATAGTGCCACCTAAACAAACTTTGTATTTTTCACATTCAAAGGAATTAACCTATTTTACTAGTAATTAGTTCACTTTTCATTTCAGTTGTTTAGATACTTAGAGTAATAAAAATATATTAATTATGTGGTTTTTAAATTTACCAATTTAGTCATACTATTTTTCTCATTTGCACACACTTTCAAATCACTTTACATAAAAAATATTAAACATATTTCTTTTCATGGTCTACCTACTTGGATATCATCACTAAGGAGAAACCAACATGGTCTTTTGGCCAAACATAAACATGTGGTTGATGGTGTGTATTTTTAAGGAAACCAACATCATTATCAATATAGGATTGTGAAGTGAGGAGGTAATACCCAATACCAAGCTAGTACCATCGCCAATACAGATCCATTTCAACCTAAACTACCTAAAACTATCCATTGATTACCTTTTAGTTCCTTCCTATAACTAACTCCACATCAAATTAATATCAATAATTATAATAAAAAAACAAAATTTACGAATGACCAATTAGTTAGAATTTACATTCAAGTTAGTTACTTTCTCTTTGATCATTATATTTTGTATTTCAAAACTTGCAGTAGATAATGTTAGTGTAAGGTTTTTGTTATGTGTTCCAATTAGATCGATCACATTAATCTAATTACTTATGTGCATCACTTTATTTGCTTATCTATTATCTTTTTTTTAAAAATCATTTTTTCATAACACTATTGTCTTTGTTGATTTAGTCTCTTACATAATGTTAATCTTTCTTCCCTTTAGTACATAGTCTCCCTATATAACTTTGTATCTATTTCACCCTATCTAATTTCTCTTTCTGAAGTATATAGTCAACCTATCTGATTGTGTATCTTTTCATCTTGTTTTGTTTCCTTTCTTGGAGTACACAATTGATCTATCTGACTATCTCCTCTTTTCATCCTATTTTATTTCCTCTCTATTAGTACATAATCAACTTGTATGACTATGTCCCTTTGTTCCTTGCTCCATTTCCTATTTTCTAGAAGACTATCGATTAGTTTGATTTTGTATCTGACCAATCAATCATCTTTCCTTAAAATTTTAGCCTCTTTCCTTCATGATTATTTTATTATTTAAGGATAATACAAAGTTAAATTAGACAAATATGATTAGTTTTACCAATCATAATAAGTTTCCCAAGACATGGATTATGGCACCCACCTTGGATGAAATCAATGTCCATGTTTCCACTTGTACTAACATTTATGAGTTCTTCCCCATTCATCCTCAGTTTATAATCCTTTGCTTTCCCTAGAAGATGAGTTTGATTTATAATACACAATTGAAATGTTCTTCTTCATAAACAAATTTTCTCAACATAGAGGAAAATACCCTTCAAGCATTTATAATATCATGATAGGTTCTCAAGTATAAGAACCTATTTCACTTTCCCCTACCTTCTCTCTGGTATATGGGGGAAACATAATCTTTTCCTCTCAAGATTTTCCTTCTATTATGTCTCCTTCACACACCAGGACATCTTCTTCCATGACTTCTTCAACCTCTATGCCAAATATCTCTACGAACATGGTAGGTTCAAATTCTAGTGGGGCTCTTCAAAAGACCATTTCCCTTAATCATGCCACTAGAGCATATTTTGATACCAATGTTAATCATGCTACTAGTTATTCCTTTACTACTAATGCTTCTCATGTCACTATTGTGTTGCATGCTACTACCCATAGTGAAACTCAAGCCATCAATACTAATACTAATGTATCACATGCTATGCACAGTAGTAAAAATATCACCCAAACTAATTAAATCTTATTACAAACACTGAATCAAGTGCATAATTTTCAAAATAGTAACACAAATAAAATGATGTAGATGAAAAACCATCTCATTAACCTGTAAAACTAACATTAATAGATTTCAGTAGGAGTGAAAAATATGAATGTCCCCCAACCCCCCTTAGGTATTCCCATGGTAACCTTATTCCTCAACCACCCCTCATTAATAATACAATCAAACATCTAAAAAATAAACCTCCTATACCTCAAATTGATAATATTGACATAAGAGGTATCATAACTACCATCACCTATAATTGGTCCACTGATCCCACATTACACTTAAATAAATTTAGTAACCTTTGTAAGGATTGGGTCAAACATAATACCTTTGCATATACCAAATTATTAGATAAAACACTCTCAGGAGATCTTGAAGACTTAGTTAACTCACTAGTCTAAGAATTTTGATATAGTTGTATTTGTGAGAACAACTTAGCTCACTTCATAAATTGTAAATAACTTTAAATTGAAATGGCACAAGCCTTCATCAAAAGATGGAATAACTTGTCCAAAAAATGTGAGCATAATATGGTGGATGAAAACCTCTTCCACCTATTCACTAATGCTTCATACTACAAATTACAATATTGAGTTAGGACTCTCTCTCCAAGAACTTTGGAAGAAGACCTTGACCATGCTAAGTGACAAGATTTAATAATGAATCAATTTAAACTATCTCAACCTATAATAGGCACCCATATGCACATTAAAAATAAAAACTATCATGCAACCAATGATGGTGTTATTGACGCCTATGACACTATTCAAAACATTCAAGCAATAACTCTAAATAATGTTATGGAGAATGTTCCCCCTCCTAACAACACTCCTACTCCTACCTTTTCTCAAATGAGCAACACTAATATCCAAAAACCATAATTTTTATCCAAGCCTCAAAATCATCTTTCAAGACCTATACTAATAGATATTGACCCCACTTGTCCAATGAAATCATGGTATGATACAAACAAATTTTGTTGGTTTTATGAAATTTATGGCCACTCTCATGAGACTTGAAGATAATTACACAATATATTTATGGATTTTATTCTTGTCCCAAATTGTGATCATGAATCACTCATTCATAAGTGTTAACAAGCACATGACATATATTTTAAATCCCATGATACATTAAAAAAACCAAGTTTTAAATCAAGCTAATGCTCATCTTTCTATATATAAAGATCCTCTTTCCAACCATCAAGATAGCTATGACAAGCCTACTCCTTATACAAACAATGTTGATAATATTATATAAATCACTACTAATGAATACAATGTGGTTAATATGACTAACATGTGAAGAGTAGTTTTTTTTATTGACTCTAGTCTAACACCCACACATCAAACCTCTCAGCTATTTTACATCATTCATCATACTTCCCCATCTTATCTAATGGCATTAGGGAAAGATAAACTTATAACTTTCCAAGAACCACTTTCAAAAATTCAACTTGATTATACCTCTCACACTATTTATACTCTTCCCCCAACATATACACACTAATACAACGTTCCCCCAATTTATAATCATATTTATTCAAACCAACCACAAGAAATACCTTAACCTACCATCCCACCACCTAAATTCCATCAATCTATTTGTACTCAACCTAAACCAACTACACCTTATCAACACAAGATTAATTACACTTCCAACCCTTTTTTACAAGATCTCTTGCAACATTATATGCTTATATCTATCAATCCTCCCATGAGTTACGATGAATGGGACCCCATTGTGAAATGTTCTCATCTCACATATAAAATACCTTTCCTCAAAATAATGTGAAATTAATCTCATCGTTGAAACCATATAATGAAATTATTATTTGAAATGAATATCCCTCATCCTCCTTTGGTAGGATGAAAAGCTGCCTTGTTTGGATCTAAAGATAGTATTCTTCAACAGTGTGAAGATATGTTCATCCATGTTGATAAAATTATTGACACTTCTCTTTCCCTTATGTTTCCTATCATTTCCGTGATTCCCAATAAGGTTCTAATTCATACAGATGATCCTCCTCTATTCATTGTCATCCAAATTAGTTATATCTAAGTTAAGTGTGCCTTAATTGACAAAGGTTCAAGTTCTTATGTTGCTTCCCTTTATTTCATTACAACACTTGGATATTCTAAATGCAAACTCAAGTTCACAATATAACATGTCAAGGATAAGATATAATGAAAATTCCTCCTATAGGTTGTGTGTGGATTCTCATTACTAGTCCTCTTGTCACTATTTGCATGAAAGTTATGATCTTTAACTTTCCCTTCTCTTTTACAAGATTCAAGGAGACACGAACCTTGGAATTTTAAATAATTTTAAGAATGTAGTGTTTTTAAACTTTTTATCCTTGAACATTTGCCTTGTATCCCATTTAGGAAATATCAAATCTTCAATTATCCTATCAAGTTTACCTAAGGTTATAATGGTAACCCTAAACTAATCGAGAACATTCTACCTAAGCTTATAGATTTTGATGATGATGATCTAGATGAAATCAGCCTCAAGATAAAAAATTCTAATCTATCCCATCATATCATTTCCCAACTTCTTCTCTCTTTAAAACCTCAATCCCTTCAACCACATATCAATGATATACATGTTGTCTTAACCAAGACTAGACATTTTATCCATAATGTGTCTTATGATGACAAGGCCATACCTACATGTACCATCTACTTGAATACACCTGACTATGATGATGTTTATGCCTTAGATGACCCATTTTTAGCTAGACATATCCAAGATATAAATCCCAAAATTCTTTGATATTTAACTTATTTATTTCAGTAGTTTCATTCATCTTTTAGCATTACTTCCTTTATAATACCTAATTCTAGTCTTCTTTCTATATTTTACATGGTAATGATGGAGTGATCACACTGTACACCTCTAATTTCCATAGAGCCTCTCAAAATCATGCTCATGGATCATGCTATGATAGGTTTTTTTACCAATTTGATAGATTCCTAGATCCTTATATTTTACCTTCCCTTGAGATGCTAGCTACTATTCTTAAGCCTTCTACTTGACTAGCATCACCTTCAGCTGAGCCTAGTTTGGTTTATACTCCCACTTTACCTTAAGATGAGCCTAGTTTTGTTTCTATTCCATCCCCATTTTCCCTTGGTGATGGCCTTATTCCTTTTTTTAGATTGATATCATGCATACCCAATGGGCCAATTAACCTTATTATGTTATCCATAAAGTTTCTAGTCATTAGACCAAAGAATACATGTTATATCTGTTACCCTCAGCTTCTCCTACTTATTTTATCAGTATGTACCCAAATCCTACTAACATACAAATTAAAAATTCAAATAACAAATAAAGCATTATTATTCGTGCATCTCCTATTTCTAATCTAATCTCAAACTCCACGGTTGGCCTCATGATAGAGTCTAGGTCCATTGGGATGAGGTAGTCCATTAGATTGGGATAAGATAATACAAACATATTTTAATGATACCTACTTTCTCACATAAGTACCCAATCTTCATAGTAGACCGATGGATCTATAAGAGGCCCTCAGGAATGAAGAACATGTTGTGGGAAGGTAGGTCCATTTTACATTACTTGTCCATATATCCAACATGAGTTAATCTTAGTATCTCACCTATTTTCCTATATAGCTTTGTGATTATTATGAGTATGTATCCTTTGTATTTTGATGGTCACTAGACTCTTAGTGTCTCTCCTTTGTACCTAGTATGTGTCAAGTTTCCTAATGTCTTATCATATATGTCTTTCTCATATTTTTTAAATTCCCTCTTTTATTACAATAATCCTAATATTTTCTCTCAAGAAATATTATTTTGTTAACTAATCATTCCCCCTAGGGTTTCCATTTGTGAGTTACAGTGTAAGACCATAGATATTACTAGGCTCTCCTCACAAATTACCATAATAAAACATTTCCTTATTACCATTCACCTCATTGGTGTTCCTCTTATGAGTTTTATGGATAGGACAAAACCATGGATAGGACCAATCCCTCCTCAAAAATTACCATGTAAAAAACATCTTTGAAAATCATTCCCATAGTTTTTTTCACCTCATTGGTGTTCCTTTTGAGTGTTTTAGTGTAAGACCATGGATAGGACTAGGCCCTCTTCACAAAATATTCCAATACCTAATTCCTACTATAACCAAGTCATAATGAAATTACATGTGTTAAATTTTAGATAAGCAGTATTCGATTATGAGATACACATCATTGACATACTTCTCATTTGGATTTAGTATGTTTTATGCTTACAACATAATTCCTTTGATTTATCTTCTTATTTTACAATTGTGTGTATGTTTCCAACTATTTGATTAAAAAAATTATACTTCTCAAATTTAATTAGTGTGATTAATTTGATTTCCACTTACATTTTTTATTTTCATACTTCCTAGTTAGATTTAGTATGATTGATTGACTTAATTATTTGTTTGTTTTTATACTATTGATTTTTCATGTGGTTTCCATTTTGTTACAATTTTTTCATACTTCAAAATGTGATATAGTGTGATTTTATTTTGTTTTGATTTGGTGAACATATTTTACATGGTTTGAAAACATTTGTTACCCTTTTTACCCTTTTTGGTTTATTATACTTGTTCATATTTTATTTTTACACATTTTCCATCACGATACAGTGTATATTACTTTTGTTTTGATTACTTATACTTTTCCAAATATTTTTTCCCAATTTATTTTTAATCATGCATGTGTATCACATAATTATAGAAAAGAAAACATACATCACATATTTCCCTTAGCATATACAACAAAATCTAAATACATGTGCTACAAAGGAAATATATCCATACATTCACATCCAAATCTAAGTACAAATCATGACATCAATGATATGCCAACATCAATATATATATATATATATAATGTGTTTTATACAATAAAAAATACAATAACTATATCTCTAGGTTTGTGCTCCATCATGTCTATTATGTGGCCTAGCCACACTACCCATGGATGCCTATGACTGACCCCTCTGAATGGTGCATTGTAAAGAGGTAGTATAGGATCTCAAGCCAATAACTTGTGCTTGTAAACTAGACACTGGAGCCTATACTTATTCAAGTTGGACTATAGTTTCCAAGTGCATGAATCACTCTTATGCTAAGGCCTACCAATCATGAGACTATCTATCTCTAACCCCTACCATTGGTTGTAATCCATCACCTCACACCTATAGTTATCATGAAACCTCTCCTACTAGTCTAAACTAGACCATCTGGCCTAGGAAAGATAGAACCACATGATCATCCAAAGTGGTAGGTTTGTATGATGGTATCACCCCATCTAAAATTTCATGATGTGCAGACATAACTAGGTCTCCCCATATGACCTCCTCTGCCACATGATTTGAAAAACTAGAAACTAAATATATATCAGATCACACACACAAGTATGTATATATATATATATATATATCATACTCAATGATGAAACTAGTGTTCTATATAAAAAAAATTCAATCAATTAAAACATTTTTTCACTAGTGTCGATATCACCGACCATGGTCTCATCATATGTTTGCCTATAGAGAACCTCCTCTATCAGCTTCCTTTACTCCAATAAAAATATATGAGTCACCACTTCAGCCCTATACGGTCCCCTCCTCAGTGGTCTCTCTATGGACTATATGTATATTGGAACCATTCTAGGATCCCCCCTACATGATAGCTAACACCTATTTCTCCTCATGTGGATGGTGTCTCCATCTTAGATGAGATTATGGTGGAAACTACTGCTTGTGTTGTGATATCTATTATGCTCCTTCCTCACCTGCATCCACATCCATGATGACACATCCTCTTAGATCTATTAGCTTCTACTATCACAATTGACTAGTACATGGTCTCACCCATTGAGGCCTGATCACTAGTATCTCCATAGGTACCCTCACATCCTCTCCCTTTTATCTCTCTAGCATGTTATTCCAAATAAGATGGCACTACTAGAGGATCTTCTAGATGAGGAAGTCTCAACTACCTAAATACATGATCCACTAGATGAGGCTATGCCCATAAAGCGCAGTGGCCTATGATCCACACAAAAGATAAACATGTATCAACAGTAGCCAAATCAGCCAGATGATAGCTATGAGAGTGTATCACTTCCACACTACATACCCTTGTGTGACAATCTACAATGCTCAAACATGTGGCATGGACCATGTTATATGGTCTTGCATCCATCAAATGACCTGAGGCAACCTATTATCAATCACATGGGGAAACCTAGCTAATTGATACATACAAAACCTCTCATATATCCATACACTCAAAATAATAATAGGTCCCATCATATTTTGTCCTTAGGGTACAACCCATGTGTATCATACATGAATTAGATCCAAATGATAAAACCAAAATCATATAATGCTTCTGAATCTAAAATTTTCTAGCACAAGGATATCATATATAGTGGTACATTATCATTTGAATTGTGACACAAAACTCATGCTATTACAAGTCCTATCTCAACCTTTAAAATGTCCATAATGGTCATGAGATAGACATTGAAAAAGTTTAAATGTAACCTAGGATATATCCTATCTGAACATGTAGCCCATTAGGCTAAGGCTCATTTATTATCCTCTGCCTTTCATGAATAAGAAATCATTGGTGTCTTGTCTATAAGAAGTCTAAAAAATGCATGGGCATCCTCCAAAGTGATATCCACCTCTACGTTACCCCCTCCACCTCCCATCAAAAAGTGTTGTTCAACTATTCCCATGATCATAGGAACATGACAATAAGATCAACACTCAAAGGGATATATCTCATATCCATAATACCATTGAAGGTCAAGGTAACCAATCAAGCCATATCTATGTTTGTCAACTAATTCAATAGATATGGTAGACATGATTCATCCACTAGGCACTAAAATCTAAGGCATCTCTATAAAATATAAAATAATAGAGGATGTATTAGATCTCGAATGTCATAATAATTAAAATACATTCTTAAACATTCTAAAAAAATTACAAATTAACCACTTCATTATCTTGTATAATTTATTATTATTATTTTTATACACAATTGGCCTATTTGATACTAAATCTACCCTATCACCATCTTGTTATAGTACATCTTCCCACTAGTACATAGTCATCCCTTTGATTTCAAACATAATTTTTGTTTTTATACTAAACCGACCCTTTTCTAACTTTAGTATACTACATTGGCCATTTTTCATCTTTAGTATATTGCATCATCCATTTGGTACATGGTCAGTCCCCTTTATAAAATTGTATTGGCTACCTAGTACAAACTATACTGACCAAAGGGTAATCTATTAGACATATTCCTATTTCAAACTATATTAGTATACTACTATGTAATCATCCATATTAATTGATACCATATTACCCCACTACTAGCCAATCTACCCCTTATTTCTATCTCACCCTATGAATTGATTCGATAGGGTTGACTCATTTCTTTATCTACAATGAATTTTTGACCATTTACCAAATATTTCTTGGGTATTTATTGTTTTGATCTTTTCCTACCTAGTAACTTATTCTACCCCTAGTCTACCTAAAAATTTAATAGAGATAGTTTTGGGGTTTAGATTTTGCTTATCATCCATTTTTTTATATTTAACTTAATTTTAAATAAAAATGCTCAAAATTTTAAAATTAATGCTTTCCTATTTGTGTTGTCTCCATTGTGGCCACTATGCATCTTGTACATCATAACTATTGTCTCCTCACCATTGTCACTCTTTAGGCTCAAATTAATATTTTCTTAGAATAGTAAAAATAAAAAATGAAATATTTTTCACCCTATTTATATTTACTATTCAAAATTATTTACATATCAATTATTTACAATCAGATTATATTTTTTGACCATATCATTGTTTCTACTATCTCTTTATTTGAACTATAAGATCTTTTAGAATCCTGATATTGTAGATAATCTTGTCATATATTACATGTACATTTTTTCAAAAAAATGATTTTTTGCTCTTTTTTGATAATTTTTGCATGTTCATCTAATGTTCTCTATATTGTAAACATTCACATTTATTTCACTTCATTCCTTATTTAAAAAATTGAGGTAAGTAAAGGTATGCATTTTTCAATTTTATCCTTTCATTTATCTTATTTTCTTCTTACTACAATTTATTTAGCTTCAACATTGTGTGTTGTTATGTATTTTTTCGGAAGCACCATCCCACATTATACCTACATGACATGTGATGAGATTTGAATGGGGCATATGTATACACATAATATGTTTAAACTTTATCAATTATTGATGCTTTCTCTCTTGCAATAACCTGTTGAGTCTCAATCTCTATGAATGCACACCTTAAGGGGTGTATTAGGAAAGGGGTGGGTAGACTATTAGTGCTTCATACATTTTTTGTCCCCTATACTACCAATTTATATATACAAAACCTTATCCTATACACTTCTATAATATTTTATTCCTCTTTACCATATTCTTAAAATAAATTCACTACCTTACTTATCCCCTTCCTAATCCTCTAACCCTTTTTGAAATTTATCAAACAATGTCGACCTGGGATGACCCTCTATTATAATTGATATTTGCACATTACGTGTCTAGGTCATCCTTGGAAAACCTATATCAGGGCCTAACTTATTTATTTGAATTAATGATATAGAATCTAATTGGACATGCTTTGTTAGCTAAATTTTTAAAAAGTTTTAGGGTTGGATTTAACTATATATACACATCCAATTTCATCATTTAGAGGAAGAGAAGAATAAGAATATTATATTTCACATATGCTTATCCAAAATTCTAATTGAGGAGCATTGTTTAATGCTTCAATACTTTAATTGGAGATATGGATCTTGTCTTATAGATAAGTCTTTTGGATACATAGAGAAGTTGTGTAGCCTAGATCTGACTTATCCTTGTTATCCTCACATACCAAAACAACCTCTTGTGAAACACCTTGGCCAAGGGAGAGATTAAGGCTTGGTGGTTTTGACTTCAAAGATATGTTTCCATAAATTTGTTCCTCCTTTTTTAAAGTAGATAGATTAGCATTTTGAATTCTCTCCCATGCATTAAGATTTCCTATAAATTGACATGACTATATATATTATATGCATGTTTATTTTTTATGTTTATTACCCCCACTTTTGCCACAAGTTTTGGTGAGCACTAGATTAGATTTTGTTATACTTTTTAAATTGGTGTAAGTGTCGAGAATATGTTTCTAAAACATGTCCCCACTAAAATCTAAATCTAAGAACTGGTGTAAGTGCTAATGTGGAGGACAGGTTTCTGATACATTCCCACAATGTAATTTGGGTATGTTAAATATTGAATAAGTGTGTATAAAATATTCCCAAAAAATACCCCCACTATGAGCTAGGTATGTTTAATACTTAATAAGTGTGGAAAATATGTTTCCAAAACATTCCCACATTGTAATATGAATATGTGAATTAATTTGTAAGTCATGAATCTATGGCACGCTCCCACTAGTATGCCCACCTTTTTGAGGTGAGGGAATATATAAAATGGTATTTATCTTACCTCAAAAGGAAAATATAACCATGTAAATTGTGAATGTTCCATGTATCATATAGAGGGAGCATGTCTAGGTAGATATATCATTGAAGCATGAAGAATGTGATCACACCAAGTCCTAATGTGCATGATGTAGATCATGGAAACATATAGATAGTAACAATATAATATCAACAAATAATCAAGCATATATACAACATAACTCAAAAATAAAATCAATAAATAAAGTTCAAAGGATATCACAAACAAGGGGCATGTTCAAATGTTTTACACTCAAAGGGACATGACTTAATCAAATGTACTTAAAAGAAACAATGACATATTCAAATGTTAGCATACAAAAAACAATGACATGTTCAAATGCCAAAGAGGTAAACAAAGTCACAAGGGGTGAAAACAATGTATTATATTTAAATTCTCAAATAAGTAATATCATAGCAAGGCAAGACAATAAAATAAGTTCATGAATGAAAGCATATGTAACCAAAATACACATATCATACTAATCCCTAGAGATATGTGTTAGAAAAAAGTGTCAAGTATGAAACATATCAAATAAATTGAAAAGAATATAAGCATGGATAAAGGCATGTCTAAGTAAATATATGAGATCAAAGATGATAATGTAAAGTGACAATAGAATGATATAATTTGTATGTATCATGATCAAGGAATTTAAGGCCACCAATGTCCATATGACATGAGTAGAGGGAGGTCCCAACATTTGAAAGTACATAGATCCTGTGTATATACATAACTTAATCACACAAAAACATATATGGGAAACACATGTATATATAGAATATTGATATGCCATCTGCAAACATGGAACTAACAACATATATGTGAATGAGGTAATGGGAAATGTAGATCCTAAATTTTTCTGAATTTTTGAAGATTTTTTAATTTTTTGGTATATTTGGAAAATGTGAGATATTTAAACCTTAATTTGGATCCTTTTAATTATTTAAATCATGGTTAGATAATTACAAATGGTACATATCATGTTTTTCCTTGTGATTTACATGTGCAATATAATAACCAATGTTATCCTTTGGAATATGGATTAATTTACCTTCATGAGAAAAATAAATACCTTGCCGAGTTTGGTCAAATTTTTATTCCATTTGATATAATAAATTTTTCCAAATGTACACACACATGGATATTTTTATGTCATATCCCAAATCTATGTTTAATTCATTTAGGACCATAAACAATTCATAGTGTTATGTTGCCAATGAGTCTTTCAAACTAACTTTTCTTTGTAAGTTTTTAAGATCAAATCCAAGTTATTGAAAACATCTTACATTATGAGTAGTTTTTCTTCATGTAGGATCAATATTCTTATGCCAAAAATAATAACCACCCATGAATAAAGTGATTGTTAAATCCTATTTGAATGGATTTTTTTTTGAATTTTTGAATTTGAAATATTTGTTGTGCATTGTGTGTTATTTACACTTCCAATTCTTTCTTAGGACAATCATGCAAAGAATTTTAGATTGTTTATGTTTTTGGTGATCATCAGGTTATGAATTTTATTGCTTTGGAAGGTCATGAAATGTAATCTTCTGGTCATTGATGAGGTTTTGGATCTTATGCTTCAAGGTAAAACATCTAATCATAGAATGTTGGGGGCCTTGGTGATATTAATAATATTCATTCATATTGTATCCTTTGGGTAGAGGCCATATCATATAAATATTTATAGTAAGAGGGAGATATATGAGATGATACTCTATAAGTTACAAGAATAATGAAGTGGGAGATTTAGGTAAACATGTAAATTATCTCTTTGGTAAATTGGTTAAGATAAGATGCTTAGGTTTTTGAAATAGTGTACCATTTGATGTTGTGTTATTTATAGGATAAATGGGTTAATCTATACCCTACTTATGTTTTGATAAAAATTTCCCTTTATATCCATATTTGAAAAAATATTGAGGACCAAAATTAGGTTTCTAAGATTGTGACATAGGATCATTTATTTTTTTGACCATTGGACAATGTTTGAAGAATTATTATCTATTGAAGAAGTGTAAATACATACCCAGTGGATGAATTTTAAGATTTTTTGAAATGTAGATGTAACCGCATTAATATTATGTATCCAAGGATATCCCAAAAGTATATTATAATTTGAATCATTTGGTATGATGTGGCACAAAGTAGGCAATGTACAAGGTCCCATAGTAATGTTCAATGTTATTTTACCCAATACTTGTAGTTTAATATTATCAAATCCTTTGATGATCATACTATAAAGTTCAAAATCATTAATCCCAATACCAAGTAAGGAAATAAAGTATGTGTTAAAAATGTTGAGCCCTAAACCATTGTCCACAAGGACTCCTTTTACAATTTTATTGCACACATTAACGTGAATGCATAATGGTAAACAACAATTTATGAGGCATTGAGGTGGTAGATATTCATTTTAAAAGGATATATTATGTCTATTTAAATTGAGATAATTTAACATAAAATCCACATATAGAGGATCCACATTACGTGATAAAAAGAACATGTGTAATACATCTAAAAGAATATCCTTATAATGTGAAGAGAGACATAGAAAGTCATACAGTGAATTTTTATCTATAATATAGTTAAAAGAGTTTGTGGTATGGTGGTAACTGGATAATGTCTCTATAGTATCATAAAAGGAATTATGAAGAGAGATTAAAATGACCATTTTAGACAATCTAGACATATGACTCTAAATTGGACTAGGAAGAATGTTAGAAAAGGAATAATTTTCATATATTCCAAATAAATTAGACCATGAGTATTGTAATAATTTGGATATTTTTCCCATATATTACATTAGATAGAATTCAAAATTAAATTTTTTGAATAATTAAGACTTATTCCTTATTTATTTTTTGGAGTTGGACTAGTAACAAGTCTAAATTATTTGAAATAGTTCCTTTAAGTGTTTTTTTCATTTTAAAGCTCTCTCATTATATTGATAGATCTGCTTATTTATTTTGATGATACCTTGGATTAGTGTAGTAGAACAACAAATTATCATTATAACTATAAATTGTAACATAAAATGAGTTACACATGTATCCATATTAAACATATTGATAGAAAATGAAATATGATTTTTAACTTGTAAAATCTTGTTAAATCAGAAATTAGAAACTAAGAATCAAGGAACCATAAATCAACATTGATGTTTTTTTTAAGATCAGAGATTAGATTCACCAAATGTTTAAAACTAAAATATAGATATGGGGAATTTAGGGTTAAAGGGGTAGAGATAGCCTAGGGCACAAGGATGATATATTATCTCTAAATCATACTAATTATTTCTAAAAATAAGATAAAACATATATTAAATTTATTATGTTGAGATGTTAAAGATAGAAAGTACAGATATGATAGATATTGAAATGATGATGAACACAAGATACTTAGCTATTCTAGATATAGAACTTGTATAAATTAGACTGGATGTGGATTCTAGATCAGTCAACTGATTGTATGAATTATACCTCTACATCCATAAATACATATGATGACCTAGGATGGTTGTGTCGATGATACTATCTAACTCAGATGCAGGTTTCTAGTATGTAATACCTATTGAAACTAGATGTAACCACCTAGATGCCTTTAGGTTCTATCACTTTCACTCTGGTGCATTTAGATCTAGGTACTAAAGCATTGCTCCTTATGAAATATAAAAACCCTAGTTCATCTTTATATTAGTTATGGAAAAATAGGTTAGTGAGCATAACGTGTCAAGATACCCCAAAGACCTCTCTATCAATGAGCGATGTCTACATAGCCAATACTGTCAAAAGGGCCTCAGACTTATGTATTTCTCCCTTCATGTGGGATTGTGTGTGAATCATGTAATGTGTGATAAGAAAGTACAATAATGGTGTAGCTTGTGAATCAAAAAAATGGAACTTGGAGTGCTCCTTCAGTATTTTAGACATGTAGATATGTTGTCCCTATGATTGATATGAAAATAGGATAAAATAGGGAACATTTTCCCACTTAGGTACTTTATTAGGTGAGGAATGAATGAGGGTTGATCATGTATTTATACCAATCCCTTTGGATAATATCTAACATTAAATAACTTAGGTCAACAATAGGAATACATTTCATTTTCAAATTGAATGAATTTAAGTCATTAGACACTTACATTAAAATATGACACTTATGTCAATGTAGGCATCTAATTAGAACACACGTGTCTGAGTAGCTAGAAAATAAACACAGGTTCAAAACTTGTAAAGATGGAAGATAAGCAAGTTTATAGCATTTTGGGCAAGATAAAAGTCTTGGGTCATCATAATTACATTGGTTAGACTAAAAGATAAGTAATTTAATAAAAAATAGATGGTGTATGTGAGAATTTTGTCAATGGGAAAGGTCTATAAGGTGAAGTTACATACATGATAGTTATTTTCCAAGTGTAAAATATTGAGGTGTTATATAATTCAAAAATAATATCTACATATTAGTGAAATAATTTGGTTTAATATTATCTTTTCTTAATCCAACATTATCTAGATTTTTGTTTCCATAAAATCTCTTCCTTAACCAAAACAAAGTTTAGATTTAAACTTAGCTCTTTTTCCATTAGAAGAGACTTTATGTCATGAATAAACCCTTGAACAATGTCTTATAGGCCTTGAATATCTAGTGTAATGATGGTTTTTTTCCTAAAATATGTTCCCAAAGACTTACTTATTCCATTTGTGTAGGTGTTATCTAACATTTTTCAGCTTATGAGCTATATTAAACATTATAAAGCTGCCTATAGGGCTTAGTTAATTCCACCAATATTTCATAAGGTCCATCAAATTTGGATACTTTAGCCACATCAATTTAAATTTAAATCGCATGCCAATTGGAGAGTTATCTTTTTTGACAAAGATGAAAATAGGCAAATGGTCAAACCTTGAGGCTTTTTGAATATCTAATTGAATGATCAAATTTTAATTGAAATGATGATTAGAGACAAAAAAATATGTCAATTTGTTCATCAATTATTCCAAAACCATCTCTTCTATTAGTAAAAGTAAAGAATCTAGTTTTAGGTTCAATGTCCCAATGATTTTTTTCAGTGATAAATTTATTTAAATATAAGTAGGATTTAGTATTTCTCTAAATCCATCCTATTGTCTCATAATTTCTCAAGATATAGTTGAAGTCACCATCAAATATAAACTATTCATTTCAAAATATTTGAAACTCATTAAGAACTCATTCCACGTAATATGTTTTGTAACTCGATTAGAGGGATCATAAACATTAAAGATGAAAAGTGACATATTTTCCTTGAGGCTTGTGATATTAAGGCAAATCTAATTTTTCCTTGAGTCCAAAATATGATAATTAACTATATATTTCTCGAAGAGGACACATAATCTACCTAATTGTCAAACAATTCCAATAGAAACAAAATAAATAGAATTGATAAATTGAAACTCTTTTATTAATACTCAGGTTAAAGGATCTTAGACTATTTGATAAATAACAAATTTGTGATATGGATTTGAAGTTGTCTATTGATAAACTAGTTTTTTCAGGGCATCCCATTTCCCTAACATTTCATGAGAATATGTTCATTGTTATTTGGAAGGGCCCTTCCCCCTTCTTTGTTTCAACATTTTCTCTCCTTTTGAATTTGATCTTGTAAATAAGACCTTACAAACTTATCATTCTAAACCCTTGTGAGCTTAAGTAGATAATTTATATTTTCCTTTACCCATGTTAGGATTTGTTTCTTGAGAGAGGAGACACTTGGAGTTGATTCCATTGAATATTTTTAGGATTAGTTCAAATTTGTTTATCCCCTCAAACATTGATTTTCCTCCACTCAATATAGGAGAGGCATTATTCAAAGAGAAACACATATAATTAAATTCATAAATATTGTGTTTAATTGCATTTCCTAAAGCAGACTTACTTAAATTAGTAGGTATATAATCCAAATTAGAATTTAAGATAGATCACTCAAGCATTTATAAAAAATAGGTATGGGGATTATAAGAAGGATGAGGGATAGGGAGGGGAGTATACTTGACCAAGGAAAGATGAGGAGAAGGGATGGAATATAGGATTGGATTTACATTATCCACATGGGAGAGAAGAATATCTATAGTGAGATTTAGGTCAAAAAGGATAGGCATAGTTAGGAATTTAATATGAGGAGAGGGTGGGAATAGGATTTTTAGACCCATTTAAGATAAATGTTCTAGAAGAGGGGTGGGAAGTGATTTATTTTGGGGAGGGTGAAAGAAAAAGGATTGTGATTTTTACACAAGAGGGGGAAATATACACACAAGATACCTTGAACATGGAAATCATTACACCTAAAAAATAGTTTCTCATAATAAAAGTTTTGAGCTCAAGTGTAGACACAACCACAAGTTACACCTTTGTTCCAAAGGATTGTTCAAGTTAAGACTGACACACAATCTATCATAGGCACCTCCAAATATTTTTAAAGTTACAAGATCAATATTCAGTAGGGTTTAAAATTCTTATCTAATTCGAATTAATGCGTAGCCATTCAATAATTATAATGTTAATCCAATTTTATTGATCTAGATCAGATTGTTTAAAAGATTCAATTTGAAAACACCAAGACCCATTTTACAATAAAAATAGAAAGACTAGCATGTTTCAAAAACCAAGGTCCTCCCCCACTAAAATTGTCATTATCTTATTTGTTAGAGAATGTAACCAAAAAAAATTGAAGGTATAAAAAGGGAAGTAAAAATCCACTTTCCAAGTTGAGGAATGATGATTAATCAATTCCTCTAAAGAAATCTAGGTACCATTTTCCTAATAAATGACCTTGATTCCAAGATAACTCCTTCTTTATCTACGATTTGTGGATCTAGGATGATGATAAGTCTTATCATGTTTACCTAAAAATAATTACCTACTTTTATACTTATAACTAAGTGGTTGACCAATTAATCTACTTGATTTTGAAAAGATTGGGAAGACCTTTGAGTTTTAGGTTTAGAATGAGTGGAAATAAATTCTCTCTATAATCATTTTTGAATTTATTTAACTAATCTTAGATCATTTCATCTATGAAAGTCTAGATCAATGCCCAAATCTCCTTGTTCTCTCAGGTCTACTAAAAAAATCATTGGGGAAAGTGATATATCTTCTAAGATGGCTTCCCTAAGGTAGAGAATGATTTCTTTATATCTATCACTATTTTATTCATTACCTAGGAAGATTAGATGTATAATTCAAAAAAAGGATCCACAACTCCATATAAAAATTCTTCCTTTGTTTTATAACATCATTAATGGATTGTAGAGCTTAGAAAGCTCAAACACTTTCTTGATTAAATCCTATACTTTGAATTGGCATGTCCTTTATTCTTTGGTTTCATTTCTTCAAAATTGTAAGACTAAAACATAATTATCTATTTTATGAAAAAACAACCCGATAACTTCAACAAAGATAATTTATTCTTCATCGATATTACAATTAAGTCAGTATACCTCTTAGAATGGTCTTACCATTTATGATACAACACAACATTAGATAGGGCATAAATTGGTGTATGAATGATAATATAACCAATATATCCATTAACAAATTATATAAACCATGCCTAAAAGTGTGTCAAATTCTATTTATAGTCACTACTTGTAAAATAACATGTCCCCTAAGATCTTCCAAAAATATATATCAAACTAGCATAACTAAGAATGTGAATAGTAGAGGATCATGTGAATCATGACCAATAGGATGACTTGGTTAGATCACATGTACACAATAGGTGAAATTTGTTGGTAGAAAAATAAAATGTGCCAGCTTAAATGGGTAGCAACCAACAACATAAAATAAAATAAAAGACTGAAACTATGGGGATAGACTAGATTTGAACAACAATGTTGAAAATGCACTAAATAAACATGCATTAAGAGGTGAAACATGTGAGGGAAGAGTTAAAGTGATAAAACACACACACACTTTCATATATTAAACGATTCTTAAAATAGATATTACAAATAAATACCTACAACTATAGACATTCATAAACTCTTACAAAAAACCTCTGCTATGTTTTTTTATTAATTGAGTACTCTACTACTATAGATGATTAGAAAACTATATTTTTATTATCTCAATGTTGATACTTTCAATTTATGACTATTGTAAATAAGATATTCTTATCCTTTGTTCTATTCTATCTTTTATCTATTTGTGTAAGATATTGCTCTTCTTCTCTCTACCCATTTTAATCATTCTATATTCCCTCTTGGCTGCTCTCTCTAACTACAATTGTGTCAATATTCTCTGCCCATTTCTCTCCTTTTTTCTATTTTTGTTGATGTTGCACTAAATTTTTTATTACTCTCTTATGTTCTATTTTTGTCTTTTTGTCTTCTAAAATTGGGATTCTTACCTACCACTATTCTCCCCCGTGCCGCCCCCCCCCCCCCAAAAAACAAAAAAAAAAAAAAAACTCTAAATGGTTCACTGATTTTACATTTGAACTGTGACTTAAATTCATTTAGTTACTATTTTCATAATCTAGAGCCTACTAGGTAGGTAGGTAGCTAGGAAGGAAAAATAAAATATTTTAACACTTCCCCTTATTATTATCCTTCCTTCCATGGTCATCTAAACTTTTATCATCCTTAAAAACATCCATATAACTTTTATCTTCCCTCCTATATCCATTTTAAATCATTCTCTACATGTCTAGAGATTCAATGTTGAAGTCCATAGTTTAACTATTGAAGTCTATGTCTAGATTTTTTAAGTCTGTAGTTATACTTTTAAATTCCATAGTTAGATTGCTGAAGTCCATTTCTACCTTGATGAGGTCTATAGCTAGACTATAGGAGTTCATAGTTAGACTATTGAAGTTTGTAGTTATGTTATTAAAGTTTGTAGCTTGGTTGCAAGAGTTTGGAACTGGACTATTGAAGTCCATAGCTACCCTACTAAAGTCTATAGATGAACTATTTAAGTCTATCATTCAACTATTTAAATCCATAGTTACCTTCTTGAATTCCATAGCTTGGATATAGGAGTCCATATCTAGACTATTAAATTTTGTAGCTAACCTGTTGAAGTCAATAGCTTGGCTATAGGAGTCTAGATCTAGTTGTTCAACTTTATAGCTACTCTCTTGGAGTACATATCTAGACTATCAAAGTCTATAGCTACAATGTTGGATTTCATAGCTAGACTATCAAATTCTATAGATACCTTATTGAAGTCCATAACTATGTTGTAGGACTTCATAGCCAACATAAAACCTTGTAGGCCCAATGTTGCTACATCAATGACCCCTAACCTTCCTTTGAAGTGCATGAAAATGTCTTTTGACAATGGTTTAGTGAAAATATCAGATAACTATTGATTTGATTTGCAAAAAACTAATCTCTATCACATGTTTTTTAACTAACTCTAGAATGAAGTGATATTTGATTATAATGTGCTTGTTCTTACCAGGAAAGATGGGGATCTTTGATAATTCTATGGATAATATATTTTCATAATATACTATAGTATCTCCTTGCTACTCCTTATGCAAATTTGAAAGTATCTTTCTCAACCATATAGCTTGGCATACTACTACATCAGCTGTTATGTACTTTGATTCAACTATAGAAAGTGAAACTATAGGTTGCTTCTTTGAATACCAAGATATATATCCTCACCCAATATTAAATAGATACCTTGAAATGTGCTTTCGATCATCAAGGATATCCTCCAAATCACTATCTGTATAACCCACTAGCTAAAATGCATATGTTGCTACATACAATACTCCATAATATCTTTTTCCATTTACGTACCTCAGTATCTTCTTGCCCACTGTTTATATTTTTGTCTCAAAAATATCATCACATCTTATACCCTAAGGGAGACCCCCTTTGATTTTTGGAAAACTCCCTAAAACCACCAAAAATCCATCTTTCCCTTTTTTTCATCATATAATTTATAACTTTGGATGTATTTTACATTTTTTCAAATGTGGAAAGTGATAAAAGGTTCCATATCCCACTAAGCACCCACCTTCCAAGCATCATGATCTGGAACTAGACATGCACTTTGTACATTTACAAGCATGCAAAATGCATGGTGGGCTGCAATCCTGCTAACCATTCAAACTGATGGAATCTAGAAATTGATGAACACATTTCACATTTTCAAACATGCAAAATTCATGTTAGGCTATGGATCCAATAAAACATAAATAACCCTCTCTTATGAAATCTAGAACCCAAAGTGCACTTTTCATGCTTGCGAACATGCAAAGTACTTATTGAGTTTTGCCTTCTCTAAAATTAAGCCATTCATTTCCCATAGACTTTGGACCTCCTCCAAGCATCTCAAAGTTCCACCACCAACTACCATTAAAGTGTATTTATTTTAGGGTTTGTTATATAAACTAAGAGAATTTGTAGATTTTCTATTATTTATTTAAAATGATAAGCAAGCTCTTGATCTCTTACAATGACTTGTGATATGCCATCAACCTCAATATATTACAAGCAAGTACCTATGATTTTAATCCATGACTACATCTGAATCACCATGTCATTTTCATTTATGCATGGTATTCCCCTTGTGACTGTTCATAATTTCTCCTACAAACTGATACATTTTTCAAGTTTTTCATTCCTTTGAGTAGATTTTTGATATCTTTTTGGGTTACCATTGATATTTTAGTATTCTCTAGAATTAGGCATTGTTAAATCATTGCTTGTGTGATCATGTGTTCAAAATTATGTATCTAAAGTATAGGTTTTCTAGGGTTTCATGTTCAAGAATTTTATTTTAAATATTTTCCACAAAGTGATCATTGTAAAATTCTAAGAGATTTCCCTCATAATTTTGTAGTTAAAATATAGGGTTTTATTGATCCAAAATAATGTTCACAAACCATACACTTCCCATTTAAACTAGTGAATATTCCCCACATATACCTCCAAGGTCCTTGCAGACATTGGACTTACCTTAAGCACCCTAGACCCCTATGGGTTTTACCATTGCCCCAAACAACTTTAACCCCCATAATCTTCTAAGTATTAATGGAGAGTGTAACTATCATATATACCCTCCATATCCGTATAACTTCTAACTACTTCAAACACCTCCTACTTTCACAAAACATTAACCTTCTTAGAGTACATCCCATCTTCACTAGAGGATATAACTACTTTAAACACCTATAGATCTTTCCAAGTTTCATAGTTAGTTTCTCATAAGTAATAACCTCATTTTTTATGTCTCTTAAGGAAATTAAGTTCAAATCCAAAGGCCTTGAAGTGACTCCTAGTTTGGATCTAATGTTGTAGAGATAACAAATACTGATTTAGGTCACATTGACCTAGGAGATTTTTGGGCTCAGCTAGGTGAAGATTTTAGGAATTATTGGGTCTAGAGTATTTATGATTCTAGAATTCCACAAGATATAACCTTCCCACTATTATTTCATAGACCTAATTTGGTGATTATAATTCCCAAACACTATGATATCGATAGAAGAGAGGTCTATGATGAGAAATGAGATAAGATTCTAAATCTAGGCCCTGATTTTATTAACTCAGTATTTTGAACCCTAAAATTTAAAAGTTACCTGGATATAACTTCATAGAGATATGCATCATCCTATGAGAATAAATGAGATGGGTGTCAAAAAATAATCAATAAATAGTGGCTCAAGTCCCCCAAGCATTCCTCTACCAGGTAACTAAAGAATATCTATAGGCCCAATTTCATTGTTAAAGTAGGAGACATTATCATACTATTGTACCAAGTTACTGACAATCCTGATACTAAGTGTTGTCAAGAATGGATGTACCAATACATCTATGTCATTTGATGAAATAATCAATACATTCATTAGTCCCAATTAATAATTGATTCCCTCCACAAGTAATTGATGGAGGTATAAATAATGGGAAAATTATATATGACCTCTTACATTGTATACATTATGGCCAAAGGAAGACTATTCCTAGGCCTTAACATAGTTCTTGAGGAGATAAATAGAGTATATAGTTACTACCTTGACCTCACATTGGAGGCTATTAGGAATCACCTCAGATGAGTAAATGATGCTTTCATCTATTGCATCATTATCATGTTCAATAAGGAACTTGGGAGAACAAGGTTCTCAAAAACAATAGTGAATGAAAACAAAAATTGGGGTTCCTATTTCATACAATTCCCCACCTTTTGTTACATCACAACAGTCAGGTTCAATGGTTATCCCTACACCCTTCACCGATATGTCATAGATAAATAGACATTGTTGGATTTGGTAAGGTAACTCGTAGAGACTCATAATATCCTATATAATAGGAACAAGGTAGGGATAAATTTCCCAATTTCTATTGGCTGATACACATGTTAATCCATCCTTAAGGCCAAGTATCTTGACGCTAAAATTTTCTATATCACACTAAAAACTTTAGAGTTTGGGACATTCTTTGATGTATATGTAAAGATCACCAACATATTAACACTTGCTACATATGATCACGTTCCATACTATTAGTATTATTGAGAAGATTGTGGTAATGAGGAAGTAGTCAAAATGAGGGATTATTCTGGGATGTCCCTTCAACAAATAAAATATTATGATCTAGCACTAGTTCTAGATGACTTGGTAGATGATGATGCAATAATATACCTGATATATTTCACGTAATTCATCACACAACCCCTTCGACATAAGTCTATATTCTTTGTCTCTATTCAACATAATGGCCCATGTAATTAATAGAACTATCAATTGGTTGAGGAGTAAGGGAGTATAGGTCAATAGGGAAAGAATTAGAATCAAAGAAAATATTTTAAATCATAACTAAGGGGATCACTCCATCTGAAGAAGGTCCAAGAGAATCATCAAAGGATCTTGAAAAGAAGAAGAAAAAGAAGAAGAAAAAGACTAAGGGAAAGAAAGGGGAATCTAGCAAAGAGGGAGAAGTTTTGGAGTAACCAATAGATTTTTCACATAAAGACATAGTAGTAGCATAAGCTTCCGTAACTTAAATTCCTATGTCTCTCATAGTGACAACCACCATCTCTATTGTTCTCCCCCATCCTACCTACATTTCTCTAGAGGTATCAGTACCTCCTCCTCCTCCTCCTCCTTATACTCCTCCAATATCTTAGGTTTTAACATCTCTAGCTTTCACTCCACCTCTTTCCTACACTCCCCCTACATCTATAGTTTCCATTTCACCTTCCATTATAACCATATTAATCTAAGTTCAACTAGTATAATTAATTAGAGTGGACATTTAGGGTCCCCCATTAGTGGAATCTCATGTTTCCACTACACCTTTTATTCCTCCAATTTCACCTTCCCATTTCATTCCATTCCCTCTTTCCATTCCATTCATAATCACTTTCATTTCATCCCATTAATTTCTAACACCACCCAATAGTACAAATCCATGGACTCACTCATCCTTACTTGATTCTCACAGGACACCCCAACTCCTAAGGTAAGTATTGTTTGACTTTTATCTCCACTCACTATCCTCACATCACCAACCCTGAGTGGTCTAACACATCTCATTGATTCATTTATTTATTTGAATTATACTCTTCTATCTATCCTAAATTAAAAATTCATGTGTATATCCCATTTTACACACCCCCAATAGACACAATTAATTCCATTTCCCCTACATCATCTATTCCCACTATTTATATAGCTTCTTCATTGGAGATTGGAGCAACACAATTACTTGATGAAAATGTAGATTTACAACCTACTAATTAAAGTGAACCATCATAGGTACCTCCTAAGCAACCAATTATAACATCTACCTAGGAGTATAAAATAGTCATAATATATACTAGTGTAGCTACATCAACTACTAATTATTTGGTGACATTGTCAAAATAGAAAGAGGCTACCCCCTGTTAGCTAGCCCAATCAGTAGAAAAGAAGAGAAAACAAATGGATGATCCCAGCACTTTAGAATTTGGTCTCTTACAGGTCAAGAAGCCCAAACCAAATCCCAAGACCCTCTCTAAGTTATTCAATGATGACAAGGGAGAAAGGTATGTTGAAATTGTAGTCCCCCCATCAGACAAATCAAAAGAAAATCTTGTGGTGGGGGATTACCAGATATCCAAAATTCACCTTGGATGGTTGACAAGAGGGGCTCAAACATGATTTATAATTTGACATCAATTCTCTCTTCTAAAGGATTGATCATGATAGGTACACCAAGGATGAATTGAAGAGAAAGGTGGAGCAACTTACAAATACATTAAAATAATTTACATAGCCTAGTGAATCATCAAAAAAACCACATGCAGTGTAGCCAATTATTCAGTTTCTAGATCAAACTTTCATTTATTTGATCTGAGAGATGGCTCATATGGTAAGGGATACAAAATAATGGTTCAAGGAACTAATAAATAATAGAAATAAGGTCATTGTTGCAATTATGGAACACAATGAAATGATCAAAGAGAAAGAATACCTTTAAAGATCAGGTCACTAAATATGAAGGAGAGATTCAAAATTTGAACTTGTATTATCCCAAATTAATAGCTATAAAATAAATTAATTTGGATACCCTCATTTATAAGAAGGTAGTGTATAATGGTACTAAGCATGAGGAACTACAAAAGGTTTTTCAATTTTAGATAAGAGTAGTAACATAATCTGCTCACCAAGCCAAGATGGCACATGAGATGGCAATTGATGTATTATACAACATTGATGGGTTGATGAACACAATGTCATATGAAATAGTATATAATGAAAATAATATCCTTTAGGTGGAATAATCCAAAATAAGTTCAAGGAAATAGTTGAGAAGAAGCTACAAAGGACACAGTCTTCACATTGAGTTTTGTCTATCGATTTTGTAGGTATGAAAGAGCAATTGATAAGATGAGGATGGAAACGTAGGGGATAAGGACTTTCAAGAAATATTTATTTTATGTCTAAGAATATTATGTATCCTATAATATATAATATTTTTGGCTAGATACATAATGGATAAATGAAATATTCAAGGCCTTTGATGCATATGTTAAAAAACTACAAATTTAGAATGGCAAGAAGGCTAAAGAGATTCTAGATATTAATTAATTTCTCTCTATTGAATATTTTCAAATGTTGTAATTTCATTTGGAAAATAAATTAAAAGTTGTAATTTTAAAGGTGAAAATATTTTGAGAATGAGAAAACATATTCTACACTTTATATTTTTTGATAATGTGAAAGTTTTAAAAAGCAGTGTTGCAAATTACACATTCCATTTTGACAAATTTAAATTTCTAAAAGTGTTAAATCATGAATTAAAATTTTAAAAGTTCATTTAGACAAAGTGATATGACTTAAATTTTTAAAAGTCTCACTTGTGTTTTTTAATTTAGGGTTTTTCATGTAAAGTAACTTGAATTTATTCAAAGTTATCTTTTATTTTTAAAAGTCAAGTTCTATTTGGGCACTACCCATTTTGCATGAAGAGTTATTTTCAGTTGTTGAAGATGGAGAAGCATTACAAGAAGATATTCTAGTTCCATCCATGTTATGCCATGAAATTCTATGCCAATGATCATTCCCAACTCTTGCATGCCATTTTCCAATCATTCTACAAGTCCAAGACACTAGATATAGAACTCACCTCTTTTTTGCATGAAGATTCTAGATCTGCATGGTTTCTCTTACTAGTTGTTCAAGTTTGAAAACTAAATATCATTTATGAGATATTTTTGTATAAATATGGGAAGACCTAATGGCCCAAATCATATTTTTTATGGTAGAGGATATAATTTTTGAATTTTGATTGCATTTTGTATAAGCTGTAACCTTTGGGATAGAAATAATTTGAATATTTGTCTTTCTTGTCTATGAAACCTCTTTGTATGCCAATTTTTTGAGTATTTGTGGAAGTTTTGTTTCTTATTTTAGTCACAAGAGATTCATTCGTGTTTTTTTTTCCCTTTTGAAAATATTGTTTGATTAAAATAAATAACTCTTTTTCCTTTTGTGAGAATAACTAAATATTGCCTTTGCTTCCTCATTTGTATGAGTTTATGCTAAAACCATTTCAATATAATTATCTATTCCATTATGTTTATCAAGAAAGCATGAGTAACCAATAAGATATCTAGTGCAATCATCGTCTTAAGTTTCGTAAAACTTTATTTCTTCCCTTTTCCCTATCAAAATTCTAGTTTAGGAGGAAAAGACACTAAAAGAGTGGAATTTCCATAGAACTAGTATCCTACCAGTTGCATCAAGTATAGTGAAAGAAATCCATCCTTCTCCAGAGGTTAACCTCAACTCACCATATTCCCAAAGCCCATAGGTTTTCCCATTGTATCATTAGGTGTTGCGCAACAAGTTATTCCACATCAAAGAATGAGTGCAAGACTTATGTGATAATTTTTTTGGCATGCCCAGTGGGATGCAAAAAAGTATAATAAATTGGTGTTATTTACCATGAAAATTGTATAAAATCAGATGGTGACTCTGCTAATCTACAGTCTTAGGATATCAAGGGTTACATATGCCAAGCCAAAAAATGAGATCAACTGTGAAAGGTAAGAGAGATGCTTTTTAAGAATTGTCATTTTCACTTAAAAAAGAACAAAATAAGTTTACCTCATTATAAAGTATATTTGACAAATTTGTTGGAATATCCTACAAGTAATCCTACTCCTATCAGTTTTATTCTTCCTACAATGGCCATAAATTTTATAGCCTTCAATGGGTCTTGTCCTCTCCAGTTAGACCAATATGATGACATAAAAACCTCAACCTTAAAAATCTTGCCATATTTGATTGGTGAAATTTCCACTACTCCTATGTAGCACATACAAGATAATGCAAATCTATGCACTATCTATAATGTAGTATAAGATAATGTTACAATTAGACTCTTGGTCTCTTCTTTCAAGGGCAAAGCCTTACATTGGTATGGAGGCCTTGATCCCAACTCTATCTAATTTTAGGATGATTTAGGCACTACACTATATGCCTAATTTGAGGATAAGAATGACCACCTTTCATTGGTTGAATAGTTGACCACCCTTCAATGGGCTCTTCATGACCTCATGACTGATTTTAATATTTGTTTCTAGAAGACATGGGTTAGAATTCTAGTACTAGTCAAGCCAATTGCAAAGAATGTTTTTATATATTACTTGAGAGCCCTAAATATTGATATAGCTATTATGATTTAGTTGATGTGTGGCACCACATCTCTTGATGATTATGAAATTATGATAAGGTTAAAGAAATATTTGATTAAAGCTGGTAAAATTACCCCAAAACCACCAATCCCTCCATTTCCAGAGATAGCTCTTATACGGCCTATAATTGCTCTAATTCATATTATAAAAAAGCACCAAATTTGATCCCCACTCTTATGGATGAATGATTGATGTCATATAACTACTTAATAGTTTTAGAAAAGATTTAGTAGATATGAAGATGTATAAATCTTAGAATTATAAACCTTATCAACAAGCTAACCTAATATATTAGCCCAATAAGCAACCATATCAGGGAGATAGGAAATTAATAATTGCAAGGTCAAAATACACAACCAAATCCCACAAATATCCATGTTTTACCTACAATAATTACATCCAAATCCATGATACCTATTCAGAATAACTTGGTTCAAGACTATGAGTGGTGTTATCCCTGTTCGTAGCCACTATTGACCAAATTTGACTTTTAAGTCAAATCGGGGCACCTATAGCTATATTTTTTACTTTTAGGTGTTTTAGGGGCCTAATATAGATATAAAAAGGGGTTTTATAGGTTATTTTATGTCACTTAATGTTGTAGTAGCCTTGGTCATTAGTTATTTTAGTCCATTAAGTCTTTTTGAGTCATTTTAGGGGTCAAAAGGGTGCATTTAATGATTTGTATAGATGTATTTGGATTTTTGAAGGTAAAAATGGGTTATTTCACATGAAATGTTTCCCAATAGGTCTTAATACACTATTGGTAATTGAAAGTGGTAGGTTCATCAGAAGAAAGGGTAGTTTTTTTGAAGTAAAAGAAGAATTTAGCACTTGTATGACCTCCTTGGGAAATGTGCCACATGGGATAAGGTCAGGAAGTGATTCTTAAACTTAACCATGCTTATTTTCATGCTTGGTTTACTTTGGAAGTGTCATTTTTGAGCTAAAACCATTTTGCTCTTTTTTCACCTTTCTTGGCAAGCAAAAGTGATTTGTAGGTTTGTAGTTGGTATAGTCAGCATAAGAGGTTTCAATAAAAATTATCTTAGGAGTATATTATAAAATAATTCATATTCCATTTTAAGTTTGGTTGTAAAGGAATTGTGTCTTGAACTTTATGAACCATTCCTAAGAAGTTCACCTTCCAAATCTAACTCCTAATCTATGTTCCCTATAGGTTTTGATTCATTTTGGGAAATACGTATGAATTAGTTGATGAGGTAGAATAAATATAATGATTTATCTCTTATAAAATTCCTTATATTCTTAACTTTAAGTTTCAATTTTATTTGATGAGAAAATCATCTTGGTTTTATAGACTAGTCTTATGTGGGATGACAGGGTTATTTTCATTATTTCTAGATCTTCATGATTTTAAAATGTATTCAGAGCATTGTGATAGGTATGTTATCATGTTTTATCATGTAGCCTTAATAAATTCACTTTATAATCTCATTCTCCAAGAAATGTTTCATAGGTGCAGCAAATATACTATGCATATATAGGTAGCTCTTTGAATATGTAGGTATCTCATAATGATGTCATGATGGAATAGGAGATTTGAGAAGTGTTTCATATCTTTTGGAGTGAGGAGAGTGTATTTTGTTACTTGTAAAAGATATATATTGAATCCCAATTATATAACTCTTCTGCACTACCTATATAACATAGTGAATACTGCCTAAACTCACAATAAGTCTACCATGAAAAGCTCATCTATAGGTGCTTAGAAAAGGAAAGTTACGTAGAAATTAAGAACATCAAATCTTTGAATTATTTTATAGGTTTTAAAAATACATGATGAGGCATTGGGATATTCTTAAGGTTCATTGAAGGTCAAACAAAATGAATACTTCCCAATCTTCACACTTACAACCTGTACCTTGAAAATGGCCATCTGCCTGTAAGTGGTAACAGAGAGACAAATGTGTCATAAAGAGTGTTGAAAAAGTGGTGATACCATCATAAAAGTATTAGAATGATTTTGAAATTATAAAACCTATTTTAAAGGTGAGTTTACAAGGGATAATTTAAACCATGCTCAAAATATCTAAAGGTTGTTCTCAAGGATCCAATCCCTAAACATACAAAATAGAGCACCTAGGCTTTTTGGATATTCCTTAAAACAATCTTAAGTTGATCTCTAATCATCCCAAATTCAATAATTATATATCCTAACCCTAAAGGTTCAATTTTAAAAATGAATAAAATGATTTGGTCCTATGGATTTCTTACTATGACGGCTCAAAATTTCCCTTTTGGCTACTAAAATATGACAGTGCCATCTATAGTTATATTTTGAAATCCAAAAGGATTCTATCATATTAAAATGAAATGGGTATGTATTAATGGTTAGAATATCTCTTCAAAATGTATGACATATTAATGAGATCAAATATCTTAATATGGATGATATACTATTTGTTTTCAAATCCCAAACACACCTTTATTCTGTACTCTGAGCCAATGCACACCTACAATTTCATTGAGGCAGCACATAATCCAAAATCACACCTAATGTTTGTATTTATAACTTCAATGTAACCCTCAGAAACCATTCCAATGCCATGCTCATGGAAAGTATACCTATAGGTTTACTAAACAAGTAAACACAATCACAGTCAGGGTAACACCTAGTTTGACAGGGAGGTAATGTTTGAAGTGGTAAAGTAAGTGAATCCAATCATGTTACAAGCGACTTATAAAAAACCTAAATAGGACCTTAATAATAATTTAAATCTTGAATCATAAAATTCACCATCTAAAGGTCTTGAAACTCACAGTCAACTATGATGACTGAGATAGGTAATACGATGAGACTTAGCACCTAAGGTGGTATTGCATAGACCTAAAAGTAAATAGTAGTTCCAAAAACTGATAGGTCATAATATAGATATTAAAAGTGGGTCTTTACACATTGTTTTTATGGTCTAACTCATTCCAAGTCTACCTACATGGGTCCTTCTTAAGGCAAAATACAATCAAGAAGAAACCCAGTCTTGTGAATCCAAGAGTATGAATGATCCATGAGAGGTTAGAGTGGGGAAAAAAGACTATAACACATCCATAATTATGATGAAAACATATATAGTCTATTATAATCCCAAATAATGAAAATGGAATGTCTATAATCATCAAAACATGATCGATTGGGGAATATCCTGCACACAATCCTTTCTTTAGTAGTTTGTCCTAGTTTTTAGTGATTTTGGAAGGTCTAATAATATGAAAAAGAGATGAAAATTTTTAGATAATGTATTTAACACTTAAATAATATTATATAACGGTCAGATGGTTTGAGAATATAGGGTAATTACCCTCTATTTTTTCTTAGATAAAGGGTACTTTCCCCATGCACAAACCATGGCATTCTTAAAGAAGGTGACAAAATGATGAGTTGGGACCTATATAAACCTTTATAGAAGGTGTATGGAGTTTTATGACATCCAAGGAAACATGTAAAAACAATCATAGAGGAATGGAACCTAATATAAATCTCTAGACTACAAGGGTTGTAGTCATGTATGATAGGCATTTTTGGGCCTAGAGACCAAATGGAAGATCACTTCACTTGAAACATTGGATGATAATTATAATCCATTTATATATTCTTTTTATATCATAATAGAGGTGTTTGATCTTTTGAAATGCAAGGAATCTCAATTGGATGGCCTAAACATCAAAATTTGCAGGCAAGCATATTGAACAAGGTATAGGCCTAAGGCCAAATGGGGGGTCATCCACCATTTTGGAATGATATGAACATACCCATGAATTAAATCATGTTTTTTAGGTCATTTATGAAATTTTAAATCTGTTTGGATGTAGGGGAAACACAAAATAAGCCACTTTTGGGATCAAAACCAACTCAGACCTGTAGGATATAGAGGAAAGAGATCAATAGGGTGAATTCAAAAGCTCACATATTTCTTAATGATATTAATGGATGATAAATAATTTTTTAGGAGTTATTTATGGTCATAAGAAACCATTTTGTGTCATTGGATTTAAGTTTGGATGTGAAACCTTTATGAACAAATATTAAGAGGTCAAACTACTTAAAAACCCTCCAAAACCCTTGTAAATTTTAGTCTAGATAAATGAAGATATATATGAATTATAATGGTATATTTTTACCATGAAACCTATTGTAACTTGTATAGGACTCACTTAAGATCCCTCCCATAATTTTTAGCTATACAATTTCAGTATGGACATGTCAAAAATAGGTTATTTTTTACCATTTTATGTGTTTTGTGGGCTAAAAGAGGTTTAAATATGTACAATAAATATTGGGAGTAATATATATACTTTTAATAACTCCATATGGTCATTTTATTCCAATTAAAAACTCTTAAGTGTCTAAACTAGGTGCTTCATCTTAGCTAGTCAAAACTAGCATATTAGACAAACTAGTGAAGATGGTGAAAAACTTTAATTGAGCTAAATTTAAGGCATCCCTAATGCTTATAAGGAAATGGATGGTATTTAAACATGTAATCCACTCCATCCCATTAATTTTTATGAGAAAATGATTCCAATTTTGAGGCCAAGTATGAAGAGTGCATGAAAGAGGAGTTTTCTTAGTAACAGATGATGATGTCTCACTTCCAGATGATTCTAGAAGACCAAGCCTAAAATCAATGCATCGAAAGGAATGATTTAAATCCAAAACATTCATTCTAATAATTTTACCTGATCCTAATTAGTTATGAGGTGTTCAAACAAGGCTAATCATGAAGGTAGTTTTTCTTAGCCAAAGTGAGGAGTTTTATGCCACCTTGTAAGAGTTTGATGACTTGGATGGACACTTGGGTTTCATGAACTTGAATGGTTAATACCATATCCTATTCTCATTCATAATTAAATATTTTTTTCATCTTGAAAAGTGTCCTTGTGATCCTTGGACTTCTCTCTTCTCCTCTCTCTCTTAGGTTCTATTAGAACTAACCATTTTAGCCATTATATTCTATGCTTCACCTGAGTATGGAAAATACCTATTCATATGTATAAATTTTTATCAATATGAATACTATTTTTTACCTATTAATTATTGTTCATAAGTGTGTTTTACTTGGATGATGAATCTTGCTTAGTGAAGACTATGGATTCCTTAGCATATGGTATCATTCTTTCACCTTTTGCAGTTGGAAAGCTTCTTCTTCCAGGACATGTGACGTAAGTTATTATTTTAATTAGTTCCATTCAAGGAATCTTGTCTAGTCCTCCTATATTTTCATATTTATCTTGTTGTTCCCAAAATCTATCACTTGTTTTTGGGGATAACATATCAACTATTTTGGTCCTACAGGCCAAAATTCTCTCTTCCCTTCTCAAAAAATATTCTGAGCACTCAAGTCCTTCAATTATTCAAGCATTTTCAGTCAAGGGACTCACATGTTTAATGGGTTTAACAACTTCAATAGGTGGGCTGTCATAAAGGAACAACTTCCAAACACTTAGGCATTTTCAAGGCTGGTTCAACACCGAGGTTCAACCAAAAGGTCCATTAGCAAGCTTTAAACAAATGGAATGAACCATTGAACCATTAAACCCTACTTCAGCAAGGTTCAATGAGTTCAAAGGTTCAAAAAGAGTTAAGTGCTCAACGAGTTAAAATAAGTTCAACTACTTCGAAGCTTTCAACAAGTTCTAAGACTTCAGCAAGTTCTAAATTTCAATAAGTTCAGTGGACTTAAAGAAAAGAAGACTTCAAAGCATAACGGTTGAACGGTTGAACCTTGAACCAAAATGGTTCAACGAGTTTAATAAGATCAAAAGACTTAAATGAAAGAAGACTTCGAAGAAGAAAGATTGAACTGTTGAGCTTTGAACTAAAAGAGTTCAAAGTTCAAAGGTTCAATGAGTTCAATAACGTTCAAGAGACTTAGAAGAACAAAGGATTCGAAGAATAAAGAATGAACCATTGAACCATTGAACCTTGAACCAAAAGAGTTCAAATTTCAAAGGTTCAACGAGTTCAACATAAAAGAAAAGGATCCAGAAAGTTTGAAGGAACAAAAGATTCAAAGAAAGAGAATGAACCATTGAGCCTTGAACCAAAATGGTTCAAAGTTCAAAGGTTCAAAGGTTTAAGGAATTTCAAAATTTAAAAGGAAGCTTCAAGCAAAAGAAAGAAGTAGAAGATTCCAGAGATAAGTTCGAAGAGATGGTTCAACCAATTGAACTAAGGAGACAATTGAACCAAGGAGCCGATTGAACCAAGGGACCACCCAGACCACCCAAACCATGGAACCATTGAACCAATGAACTCTCATGGTTCAAAGGTTCAAGGTTAAATGTGGTTCAAGTGACCAAGTGACCAATGATGTCCCCATGAACGTCAAATTCAAGGTAACAAAATGCCCATTTATTTTCAAATATGGCGTGAACCTAAGAACAAACTCAGTAACCAGCTGAAGGAGTTGAAAGAGCCTACAAAAAGGAAAGGAGATAGCTCAAGAGCTCAGATCATGAAGAAAAGGAAAAAATACAACAAGGAAAGAGGGAAAGACTAGAAATATCTGTGTAAGAGTTATTTCTAGTTGGTGAAAAAATCCACCAGGTGGACATCAGAGAGTACAAGCACTCAAGGATGTGGCCTATTTTTCTCCATCGAGTAAGGGAAAAATGGACAGTTGCACAAATATTAGGAAGAGGACCAGGTGGCCCATACTTTGGAGGAGACATTTGAGATGAATTGACATGCCTCAATTAAGGCCGATGCCCTATTCCATCATGGCCCCTTGACAGAACTAAAAATGCATTCAAGGCATTGTATGCAGCATGGGCCATTCCATGAAACAAAGTGCCAAGTCTTTCTTGGCTGCTATATATTGTAATCTCTTATTTTATGCAAAGAAGATCTCTCTATTATAGAAGCAAAACTCTACCCAAATTTAAAGGCATTTCCTGAGACTTTGAGCTCAGATTGTTAATAATTTTTGTTTATTTGAATGAGAAAATGAGTGACCTTTCAAACTTTGTGCTCGAATAGCTTGTGTTATTTAGGAAATTGTTCTTATGTCTATTTCCTAGAAGCATTCTTGTCCATTTAATTTACCAGCAGAACTAGTGGAAGTAATTAGGAAGGTGTCCTGAAGCTGACTGTGGAGAGACTTTGTGCTGCCACAATTGTCTTTAGCGTGTTTATTTTTCTATTTCTATGAAAAGGATCTTGGGACAACTCTTTGCCCCCATTATCCTTCGTATATTTCACTCTTTGGCAGTTAAGGTGGAGACTTTGTGCTACACTTCATTCTTTTGTGTTATTATGCCCTGTTTTAGTGAGGGAAGTAATTAAATACTTTGTGCTTTCATGGGTTTCTCATGGTTATAATTACTACTAGGAAGGAATCTGACTGTTGACTAAGTATTACTTTTGAAAGAAGAGAAGTACCTCTAGTAATCACCCAAGATTTCTCCTTTGATCTGTGAACATCATCTCTAAAAAAAGAGAGATGGATGGTGTTGTCCTACCCCTGAGTGTTATTTTCAGCTTATATTTATAGTATATAGTACCTCATAGTTATAGGAAATATTACTTGATGAGAGGAGATATTTTTCCCCTTTTGATGTGGTCAACCTACACATTTGGCTAATAAATCTCCCTATGTTGTGGTTGAAGACACCTATTTTTCCCTCAGTTAGCTAGTGATAAAATAATCACCCAATAGTTTTTGGTGACTCCACTAGGGATCGATGAGCATTTCTAGTCCTTTTCTAGTCTATTCAAATTGAAGCATTTCATATCATTGGGGAATGACGTGAAGTAGAAAAGAACACTGCCAACTTCACGCCAACATTTTTTGGTGACTCCGTTGGGGACACAACAATTTTACACAATTTGAAGACTCAAGCTTTAGATTGAAGCATCACTTGTGTCTTATCCATTATTATTATAGCCTTATCCATTTCCATTATATATTCTGAGCTATGAAACTAGAGATGTTGGAGATCGAGCGTTTCATTTCAAAAGTCAATTCTCTAGTAGCTCCATGCCAACTGGAAAGAATGAGTAGTTTGGAGACTCAAGCTCTAAGCTGAAGTAGGGCTAGTTATTTTCCATTTTTATTCTAAAATTTGGTAGCTCCATGCTATACAAGAATCTAGAAAGCTCAAGGTGTTCTTGAACCTATTTTTGAGCTGGTGTAACAGAGCAATTTTGATTTCTTTCCTCCACAACCTCACCTTCAACGAACTAGGAGTCTTCCTCCTACCAACACCATCTCACCAATACAAGGTAGAGCTTCCTTTTCCTCTGCTAGCAGAGCTTTGCCCATACATACCCCACCAAGATTTGTTATCCCCCCTTTCCATAGTCATATAATGGTAGCTCAAGGCCCATAGGGTAACTCTTTTGACCCACTTAATTTAACTCCACCTCTACATGAGCTACCACACAGTTCAAGGAATAAATTCCCCAAATTCTTTGGTGATGGGAGAGTTCATCCTAATAAACATATTACATTCTTCAGCATAACCTATGGCATGATAGGTGTGGATTATGAAGACGTAGCAGTTAGGCTATTCGTAGAGACATTACAAGGTGCTACTACAAATTAGATCTACCATCTGCAGGATCAGCCCATGACTGACTGGAACACTCTCAAAGCCAAATTCAAAGCAAGGTTCAAGCCTGTAGAAGATGCGCATGCCCTACTAGTCCTAGTCACACAAATGAAGAAAGAGCCTCATGAATCTATGAGGGATTTCATAGCCAAATTTGATAAGTTGAGGAATAGGATTCTTATAATTACTCAACTAACAGCTAAGAATCTCAAATGTTTCTTTAACTCTCAGCTTCCTAGAGTGAGTTTCTTGTTGAGACAGGCTGGCCACATAGACCTTGCTATAGCTCAATATTTGGCTACTGAGGTGGAAGATGATCTCATCTTGGTGGGGAAGATAAGGAGATATCCTAACAAAGGTAAATCTTCTTCATCCTCTAAATATCTATTTATAGGCACCACTGATCCAATGGTGTAAAAGCTGGCAAATGAGTTGCTAGCTCTCAAAAATCAAATGGCACAAGGGATGTCTGCTCTTATTTCATATTGAGATATACCAAGGAGAACATTCCCCAATCAGTCATACCAAGGCAATGTTGCTAGGAATCAAGGGCAGCCAAAAAATATTCCTCCCCCTCAGGGAAAACTTGCTATCGAAACAGCTCTAGCCAACTCAGTAGTTGGATTTCTTGAAATAGAATCTGATTTTTCCTTCCAGCCTGAGTTAAATCCAGAAGATGATGCTGATCTCTTTATAACAGACCAAGAAGAATCAACTGATGACTCCAACATTGGTTTCCTAAATTACTAGGATGAACCCAAAAGTAAAGGTGAAGCATTTGATGGATAATACATTATATTTACCTGGTCCCAGAACTAGTTAGCCTAACTAGTTGATAAGGTAAAATTAGGGGAGTGATCTCAACCAGCAATTTTAATTACTAAATGGGGGACTACTCTACCTTTTCAATCAAAGAACCCGATAATCACTAAAAAAGTAAGTACCCCAAACATTCTTGCAACTTCTACTTCAAATTCGTAGATCAGTCCTACACTCCCAAAAAACAAGAAGGATAAAATTCCTTGCCCTATTCCTAATTCATTTCAGACATTTGACATAATTGACCATGTCAATAAAACTAAAATTCAAATGTCTAAATTTGAATTTCTACAATCCAACCCTAGAGCAGTTGGATAAGTTGGTTCATTGTGTAAAGAATAAAACCATCCCTACAAGACTAGCTGTTCTAAAGGTGACTCCCACATCCACCTGGAATAACCTTGTCATTACACCTTTTGCTACTCTTGGGAAGATATAACCATTTTATGTCTCCTTGTTGATAAATGGTCACTAGCTGAATAATTACATCATAGACTCAGGTGCATTTGACAATGTCATGCCTACCAAAGTGGCAAAATCTCTTGGTCTCACACTGACCAAGACATTTTGGAGATGATTCTTCATGGAGAACAAATAAGTGCCACTACTGGGACAAATCAAGGACACCCAATTTATATTTGTGGAATTCTTGATAAGAAAATTAAGATGACAGTCCTGGTGGCTGACATCCCAGCCTCCTATGGCATTCTTCTTGGGCAAAATTTCTGCAAGGATGTTGGTGGTAAGTTGAGCATGGACCTATCTGAAGTGAGGATCCTGGTCAAGGCATCATGCAGAGATTACTCCCTAAGAAAGAGGCAAAATACGTTGTCACTCAAACATCAATGCTTGAAGCTTAAATTCTATTTTAGTCTTCAAGAGTGGTTAATTACTTCTTGACTATAGGGATGTTCATGTCCTAGCTAATGAAACTTCTAAAAATGATAATCTAAAAATTGGTTTAGATAAAATAGCAGAAGGATTTGTAGAGTGTAGTACAAGTGCAAAAGAATCCTCCCCTCTAATTACAAGAAAATTTGAGGAAAGCACAGTTCTTGATGACGTATGGATACTAGAATTTGATGGCATCTATTCTTCTATTGGCTCTGGAGCTAGGATTGTTCTGATATCTCCTCAAGGAGATATTTTCCCTTCTTCATATAAATTATAGTTCCGCAACATTGACAATACTATTGAATATGAATTCCTACTACTCAAATTGAAGGCTACTCAAGACAGGGGCATCAAACTCCTTCATGCCAAATGAGATGTTGAGCTAGTGGTTTGTCAGGTGAGGAACCTATATCAAACCAAGAATGAAAGATTACATCATTATCGCAATCTAATTTGGGATCAAATTGAAAGATTTGATACTTTCAGTATCTCTGTAGTGCCCAGAGAATTTAATGACTGAGATGATGCATTAGATATTACAGTGACTCTCTTGTTTCCTCACCAAGATTTTGAAGGAGACAAGTAAACCATCAAACTGATATTTTGACCAAGTGTTCCTGACAATGCCAATCATTGGCAAGTGTTCAAAGATGAAAACTAAATCATCACCTTCTTGGAATAAAAAGACAGCTTTGAATAGCTTCATTTTAAATGCAATGGACCTCTACCATAGAAATCAGCTCAAGAAACAATTCTAGACATAGGTGAAGAATTCCTGCCGCTCAAAGAGAATAAAATCCCAAAAGGACTGGTTTCTCTTGAGAAATTATTTGATAAGCACGATAGGTTCATCAAGTAGTAACAAAAGGATTCAAGTTCATCCCAGGAGTTTGATCAAATAGATTTGGGTACCAAGGAAAATCCCAAGATGGTGAACATTGGAAAATGTTTCACTCCTGAAGAGAAGCTCAAATTTACTACCCTGCTTTGCCAGTACATGAATATTCTAGCGTACTCCTATGATGATCTTAAGTTAATTAGACCTAAAAAAATTCACCATGAAATTCCTCTCAAGATTGATTTAGAGCCTTGCAAGTAGAAATCTCAGTAGTATAATCCAAAGATATCAGGTACTATTCTATCTAAAATATAGAAAATGTTGAATGCTAGAACAATTTTCCCAATCCATTATTCCAAATGGATTGCAAGCATAGTCCCTGTGAGAAAGAAGAATGGAAAAATTTGCCTTTATGTAAATTTTAGAAACTTAAATCAATCCTCTCTAAAGGATAACTACCGTCTCCCCATCATGGATCAAGTCCTTCAAATGGTGACCATTTCAGAGATGTTATCAATGTTAGATGGCTTCTCAGGGTATAATCAAGTAGAATTTGGTGAAGCAAACCGGCATAAGACTACCTTCACCATGCTTTGGGGCACCTTTACATATCAAAGAATTCCATTTAGTCTAATAAATGTTGGTGCCACTTTCTAGAGAGCAATGGATATTGCTTTTTGAGATGAAATGGGTAAGTTCATTGTGGTATACCTTGATGACTTGACTATCTTTTCTAAGCATCACCCTAATCATGTGTGCCATCTGTAACAAGTGTTAGAATGATGTTGATAGAATGACATTTCTCTAAATCCTAAGAAGTATATTTTTGGAGTAATAGAAGGGAAAATTCTCAGACACATTGTATCCTGAGAAGGCATAAAAGTTAACTCAAAAAGAGTCAAATCCATCCAAGAGCTTACTCTGCCCACAAGTAAGACTACAATTCACTCTTTCTTTGAAAAGGTGAATTTTTTATGAAGGATCATTCCTGAGTTTGCCAAGAAGACTCACCAAATTGTGGACATGATGAAGGGAAAGGTCACTTTCAGCTAGACTGAAGAAGGCAAATTGGCATTTCGAGACATCAAGATAGCTATTGCCTATGCCCTAATTTTGGTTTGTCCAGATTACACCAAAGGCTTCATATAGTTATGCTTTTAAACACACACTTTCAACAATTCTGGTTCAGTAGAACAAAGAAGGTGTGGAGTCTGCCATATCCTTCATGAGAGATCCTCTCAAAGCTCATGAGCTAAATTATTCAAACATGGAGAAGCATGCTTACATGGTGGTAAAGCTGGTAAAGCACTTCCATTTTTACATTCTGAACTCACACACTATTGCCATGGTTCTTGATACAATAGTCAAGTCCATATTACCTCAGTAAGAGTTTGGAACTAAAAGGGGCAATTGGATTGCTAAAATCTAGGAGTTTGATCTGGTTATCAAACCAACAAAGCTTATGTAGGGAAGGGGCCTCTGCTAATTGATTGTTGACAACATACCAGAAGAAATAAGGCATGAAGAAATAAAGGTTGAAGTCACGCCAACAGTCCTCTTTTTCACCACCATGAATGAGTGGTATTCAAATATTGCTCATTTCCTTACCTATGGTGAGTGTCCTACTCACCTGTCTCATAAAGAAAAGAGGACTGTTAAGTTAAAAGTTGCTAATTTTGTCCTATGGGAAAATGGTCTATATAAGAAGAACCTTGATGGAGTATTCCTTCGTTGTGTGGACAAAGTGCAACAGAATAAACTTTTGGAATCCCTCTATAATTTGGCTTATGGAGGACATTTTTTTGCACCTGTGACTACCCATAAGATTCTATGAGCTAGGTATTATTGGTCTACCCTGTTTCAAGATGCATACAAATGGGTACGTAAATGTGAACTATGTTAATAGTTCATTGGAAGACCCAAATTCACTGCACTGCCTCTCAAACCTATAATAATAGAAGAGCCATTTCAGTAATGGGGAATTGATTTCATAGGTGTTGTAAACCCATCTTCAAGCACTGGACATGATTATGTCATCACAGCCATAGATTACTTCACTAAATGGGTGGAAGCTATTCCAGCCAAGCATGCTACTTTAGAAGTAGTATGTAATTTCCTCAAAGAAAACATCATTTCTAGGTTTGGGGTCCCAACCAAAATTGTGATAGATAATGTAGCCTATTGCTCTTCCCATGAGATTACTCATTTCTATTTTTATTATGGGATTACCCTCTCCCACTCTTCTGACTATTTTTCTACAAAGAAATGGTTAGGCAGAATCAAGCAACAAGAACCTGGTGACCATCATCATGAAGCTGGTAGATGACAACCAATGAACCTAGCATAAAGCATTGTTTGATGCTTTATGGGTATAAAAAATTATGTCCAAGAGGGAAATAGGTATTTCACCTTTCCAACTTTTGTATGGTCTCAATGTAGAGATACCAATTAGCTTAGAATTGCCAACACTAAAATTGGCAAATTTAGTCAAAGATCAGACATATGAAAGCTCCATTGACAAGAGAATCATGTGCTTGACTAAGCTGGAGGAGCAGTGAACTATGGTGGTGGACCAAATTGCTGCACATCAAAGTTTGGTGAAGAAGCTCTTTGACCAGAAAGCAAAACTCATGATTTTTAGATTGGTGATCAAGTTTTGTTATGGGACAAGAGAAGAGAACCAAAGAGAATGCATGGGAAATTCGATTCCTTATGGAGAGGCCCATTTTCTATTCATCACCTTAATGGTAAAAATAGTTTCCTATTGAAGTATCAAGATGACACATCCTTTTCTCTGCCACATAGTGGGTAGCATCTGAAGCACTTCAATTCTTGAAGTATTAGATAAGTTCGATTGTACATATGTATATTTGTATAGTCTTTAGTTCTGTTTGGTGCTTTTCATTTTTATTTCTTTTTGGCACCTTTATTTTTTGGGTAGGATGACTCTATATCCCAATGGCATACTTAAAGGCACTGGAGATTTTGGATTCTAATCCCTTTGATTGTTTTTACAATCGATGGAAGTTCCCCAACTGGAGCCAATTGTTATTCCCAAAATTTGTCACTTGTTTTTGGGGACAACATATCAACTATTCTGGTCTTGCAGGCCAAAATTTCTCTTCCCTTCTCAAAAAATGTTCAAAGCACTCAAGTCCTTCAATTATTCAAGCATTTTTAGTCAAGGGACTCGTAGGTTTAATGGGTTCAACAACTTCAATAGGTGAGCTCTCATAAAGGAACAACTTCCAAACACTTAGGCATTTTCAAGGTTGGTTCAACACCGAGGTTTAACCAAAAGGTCCATCGACAGGCTTCAAACAAATAGAATGAACTGTTGAACCATTGAACCCCACTTCAAAAAGGTTCAAAGGTTCAATGAGTTCAAAGGTTTAAGAAGTGTTAAGTGCTCAACGAGTTTAAAGAAGTTCAACCGCTTCGAAGAGTTCAATGAGTTCATAGACTTCGGCAAGTTCTAAAGTTCAATAAGTTCGACGGACTTAAAGAAAGGAAGGCTTCAAAGAGTAAAGGTTGAACCATTGAACTGTTGAACCTTGAACCAAAATGGTTCAATGAGTTCAAAGGTTCAACGAGTTCAATAAGATCAAAAGACTTAAAAAAAAGGAGAATTTGAAGAAGAAATATTGAACCATTGAACTTTGAACCAAAAGAGTTCAAAGTTCAAAGGTTCAATGAGTTCAATAAAGTTCAAGAGACTTAGAAGAAAAAAGGATTAGAAGAACAAAGAATGAACCATTAAACTGTTGAACCTTGAACCAAAAGAGTTTAAAGTTCAAAGGTTCAATGATTTCAACAGAAAAGAAAAGGATCCAAAAAATTTGAAGGAATAAAAGATTCAATGAAAGAGAATGAACCGTTGAGCCTTGAACCAAAATGGTTCAAAGTTTAAAGGTTCAAAGGTTTAAGGAATTTCAAAATTTGAAAGAAATATTCAAGCGAAGGAAGGAAGCAGAAGATTTTAGAGATAAGTTAGAAGAGATGGTTCAATCGATTGAACCAAGGAGCTGATTGAACCAAGAAGCCAATTGAACCAAAGAGCTGATTGAACCAAGGAGCTGATTGAACCAAGGGACTGCCCAGACCACCTAAACCATAGAACCATTAAACCAATGAACTCTCATGGTTCAAAGGTTCAAGGTTCAACGTGGTTCAAGTGACCAAGTGACCAATGACATCCTTGCGGATGTCAAATTCAAGGTAACAAAATGCCCATTTATTTTTAGATATGGCACAAACTTGAGAAAAAATTTAGTGACCAGCTAAAGAAGGAGCTGTAAGAGTCTGTAGAAAGGAAAGGAGATAGCCTGAGAGCTCAAATCATGAAGAAAAGGATAAAATACAACAAGGAAAGAGGGAAAGACTAGAAATATCTATGCAGGAGTTCTTTCTAGTTGGTGAAACAGTCCACCAAGTGGACATTAGAGAGCATGAGCACTCAAAGATGCAGCCTATTTTTCTCCATCGAGTAAAAGTGAAATGGACATATATGCAAATATCAGGAAGAGGACTAGGCAGACCATACTTTGGAGGAGACATTTGAGATGAATTGACATGCCACAGTTAAGGTCGATGCCCTGTTCCAACATGGCCCTTTGACAGAACTAAAAATGCATTCAAGGCATTGAATGCAACATGGACCATTCCATGAAACAAAGCACCAAGTATTTCTTGGCTGCTATATATTTTAATCTCTTATTTTATGCAAAGGAGATCTCTCTGTTATAGAAGCAAAACTTTGCCCAAATTGAAAGGCATTTCCTGAGACTTTGAGCTTAGATTGTTAATCATATTTCTTTATTTGAATGAGAAAATGAGTGACCTTTCAAACTTTGTCCTGGAATAGCTTGTGTTATTTAGGAAATTATTCTTATATCTATTTTCTAGAAGCATTCTTGTCCATTTCATTTAACAAGCATAACTAGTGGAAGTAATTAGGAAGGTGTCCTATAGCAGACTGTGGAGAGACATTATGCTGCCACAATTGTCTTTAGCATGTTTGTTTTTCTATTTCTTTGTAAAGGATCTTGGGATGACTTTGTACCCCCATTGTCGTTCATATATTTCACTCTTTGTCAGTTGAGGTGGAGACTTTGTGCTACACTTCATTTTGTTGTGTTACTATGCTTGTTTTAGTGAGGGAAGCAATGAAAGACTTTGTGCTTTCATGGGTTTCTCGTGGTTACAATTACTACTAGGAAGGAATCTGGGTATTGATTGAGTATTACTTCTAAAAAAAGAGAATTACCTCCAACAATCACCCATGATTTCTCCTTTGATTTGTTAACATCATCTCTAGAAAAAGAGAGATGGATGGTGTTGTCCTACCCCTGAGTGTTATTTTCAGCTTATATTTATAGTATATAGTACCTCATAGTTATAGGGAACCTCCCCTTGATGAGAAGAGAGATTTGTCCCCTTTTGATGTGGTCGACCTGCACATTTGGCCAATAAATCTCCTTATGCTATGGTTGAAACACCTATTTTTCCCTTAGTTAACTGGTGAAAAAATATTCACTCAACACATCTATAACCTCATAATGTAACATTGATGTGAGAAGATGTAGATTGAAAGAGTGTATGTTTGGTTAGTCTCTTAGTTTCAAGTTTAATATGTATATCATTGGAATTCATCAATTTTTCTGGTGTATCACCTCCCTTAGTTTTTATTTTAGATATATCTCTCCCTTTTCACCCCCAAAGTTTATTTATAGTTGAAATCCAAAGTGGTACATCAAGGGAGCTAGCCCTATCTAGAGATTCACCTCATTCCTTATGCTACCCACAACTCTAGTGGTGTTTCCATTGTGTCACTTGGATGACAAGAGCTTTATAATCTCCTCAAAGGGTGCACATCCAAGTGACAATTGTTTTTGTCATGCCCAATGGGATTTTTGGTCCAATAAGTTGGGATATTTTTGGTGTTGTCTCTCAATAATTATCCTTTGGAGGCATTTATCCAAGCATCAATGGTGACTGTGAAGATGTATCATTTGGTCAAGTAGCCCTAGTTATCTTTTAAATATTGATGGTAACATTTTTTCCTTGTGTTATTTCTTTAAATGAAGTTTCATAGATGACTTTAGTGTTGAGTTTTGTTCTATACAAGTTGATGAGACATTTCAAGCTTGTGCCATTCCCTATCAATATGAACAAGTCCTTAGTCAGCCTTACCATGATCCTTATCAGCCTCAATATGACATTAATTATCTCTAATATGATCCTTTTCAGCCCATTCATGAATTATATCAGCCTTATCACTAGCCTTTTCAATGTCTTGCTCCTCCTAGTCAACCTAGTCCTTTTTCAAGTCCATCCATTTCCACCTTTAAACAAACATTTTTGGGTTATGAGAGGTATATGTTAGATATTGACACATAAAGGTGATGTTTTCAAGAGATTCTTAGTCACCTTAATCATAAGGTGAGATATGCATTATATGTGGTCAAAAAAGAGTGGGCAACTATTGAGAGAGCCAAATGGCAAAGGCTCACAAGTTAGATGCTTGATGTGAGTGGCCTAGTTTTTTCTTTAGAGGATAGGCTAAGGGTTTATGAAAGGAAACCTCACCAAACCTATTAGCCTTCATATCCACTTACCCAAGTTTCCTATCAGCCATATATGACCCCTAATCATGAGCCAAATCAAATATAACAAATCCATCCTTTTCCCAATTAGTTTATGGAGAGATTTAAAAGGAGAAATCTTGTGTTTGAAGCTAATATTGATAGGAAAATTGAGTTGCCTAATATGCATTTGCAATAGTCCATGTTAGTAGCCAAGGAAGTTGATTTCAAGACTTAATTTCCATCTCACATTTCATCCCCACCACCTCAAAAAGATAATTCTAATCCTAACATTCTAAGATGGAATAAGATAGTGGAGTCATGGGGAAAGAAAGAAGAGAAGAGTCTTGTCATAGAGTGTAAAGTTATGAATGAAGTTGATACTTTTCAAGTTCCCCCTACCTTTCCTCAAGAATATTATTATGTTCCATGTTAGACTTCATTTATTCCTTATGCTCATGATGATTCCTATGAACTTTAAGAGAGACGTTTCCAAGAAAACCTAGTCAAACAAATTGAGGAGTTGGATTCAAATATGAGGTTTCTAAGTTAAGGTGTGATGGAAGGTTTAGACCCAAAAAAAGATCCTATGCCTAAACACACCCCATCCACTCTTCCTTGAGAGATTACTTAAGATAAATCAGATTTTAATGAAGTGGTTTTCAAATATAAGGAATAAAATCAAGTTGTTTTAACCCAAGGTCTGCCTCCCCTTCTTGAAGAGCTCCGAAAAGAATCTCCAACTTTGCATTCTCAATCTGATTTTGAGCCCTATATTCCACCTCCAAAAAATAGTTCCTTTTTTCCTCATCAAATCACACTTTTCCTTGATGGACCTTTGGTTTGGTAACCTCAATAAGAGTAATTGGTTGAGGAAAATTTAGAACTCTTACTTGAAGAAAGTACAACTCCCTGGCAGCCTCATTGGGCTAGGTCACCAAATTTTGAGATGCCTAGTTTTGGCATCACCAAAAAAAAGAAGGAAATGGAATATATTTTAGCCCTTGAGAATCAAGATCAGATTATGATAATTGAGACACACTTTTAGAGTCTTCAAGAGGTCTTAAGTGTTGAAGAAGAGGCCATCCCTTGTGTTAAGTCTTCTTGTTTAGTGGATGATGAAGAATGCCTTCCTTGTGTTGAAGATGAAATTTTGAATGAAGTTCTTTTGGATCTTGAGGAATAATATGGAGTTTATATTTTTGTTCTCCTTCATGATGTTGATAAAAGTGAAGATGATGACTTGTGGTAGAGATTTGAAGACCTTTGCGAAGAGTTTGAATCTCTCAAAGGGTCTACAACTCCTTTAGAGTTGGTTACAAGTGATGGTAAAAAAGATGACATCATCCAAAATGTCATAGATGAACAAGATGAAATTGTCCAAAATTTCATAGGTGAGAAATATCAAAGTCCACATCAGCATTTGGAGGTCAATAAAAATCTCTATTAGCCTCAATCTTTCAAAGAACAAGAAATCATTCCTTTTGAGACCATGCCTACAAAGAAGATGAAATTTGACCATGAGAAAGAGAGTGGGTAGTAAAATGAGTTATGTGTACAAGACCAAGAGGAATATTTTTGCATTGTAGACCTATTTGAAGATAGTCCACTTGAGAACATAACAATTGAGGTGCCAAGGAATAGGTCTGATCTATTAAGTATTCAGTCTAAAGAGCAACATGATTGACACCTTCATCCATCTTATGAAGAAGGAGATTCAAGAAAATTTCCATTTTATCTTGGAAAAGGAGGTATGCTTGATTGATACTTGTACATAATATTTTGTTTCCTAATCCCCCTAAGTGATTTGAGCACATGTGTGTGTCTTGTTTGCTTATTTGCTTTGTTTTGTGTGGTTGAGGTAGTCAATTAATGGTCTTGTCTTGATCAAAGCCAATGGTCAAATGTTTCCTTGTTTATATCAAAATTTATATGACTCATAAACCCAATGGATTGATAATGCTACTACTCTAGTTAGTATAACAGGCATACTACACCTATGAGTCACTAATTTGTTGACCAAATTTGAATTTTAAATCAAATCAGGGCACTTATAGGTAAATTTTTGAATTTTAGGTGTTTAATGAGTCTAATATAGATGTCATAATGGGTTTTATAGGCTATTTTATGTCACTTAATGTTTTACTAGCCTTGGTCATTAGTTATTTTAGTCTCTTTAGTCTTTTTGAGTCATTTTAGGGGTTAAAAAGGTGTATTTAATGAGTTGTATAGATTTATTGGGAAGTGTGAAGGTACAAATGGGTGATTTAAGATGAAATGTGTCCTAATAGGTCTTAATCCACTATTGGTAACTGAAAGTGGTAGGTTCATTAAAAGAAAGGGTAGTTTTCTTGAAAAAAAAGAAGAGTTTGGCACTTGTATGGCCTCCTAGGGAAGTTTGACACATGGGATAAGGTTAGGTAGTGCCTCTTAATCTTACCCATGTTTATTTCCACGATTTATTTTGTTTGGAAGTGTATTTTTGAGCTAAAACCATTTTTCTCCTTTTTCACTTTTCTTGGCAAGCATAAATAACTTGCAGGTTTGTACTTGGTATGGTCAACATAAGAGGTTTCAACAAAAATGATCTTTAGAGTGTATTATAAACTCATTTATATTCCATTTTTTTTTTTTTACATAGGAATTATTTCCTAAGATTTATGAACTATTCTTAAGAATTTGACCTTCCAAACATGGTTACGAATCTATGTACCCTATAGGTTTTGTTTCATTTTGGTAAAATATGTAGAAACTAGTTGTTGATGTGGACTTCAGATGATTTTTTATCTCTTATTATATTCCATACATTATTAGTTTCAAGTCTATTTGATAATCAAATCATCTTGGTTTTGTAGACTGGTCTTATGTGGCATGCTAGGCTTATTTTCATCATTTCTAGATCTGCATGCTTTAAAAATGTATTAAGAGGATTGTTATAGGTCTATTATCATGTTTTTTAATTTCCCCTTAATCCTTTCACTTTATAATCTCATTATACAAGCAATTATTCATAGGTGAAATCAATATACTATGCATATACAAGCAACTCTTTGAAGATGTAGGTATCTCAAAATGATGTCATGATGGAATAGGAGATTTGATAACTATTTCAAATATTTTGGAGTGAGGAGAGTGTATTTTTTCACTTTTATAAGATATATATTAAATCACAATTATATAACTCTTGTGTACTACCTATATAACACAGTGAATACTACCTAAACTCACAGTCGGTCTACCATGAAAAGCTCATATATAGGTGCTTACAAAAGGAAAGTTACATGTTAATTAGGAAAATCAACTCTTTGAATTATTTCAAGGGTTTTTTAAATCCATGTTTAGGTATTGCGATAGTATTAAGGCTCATTTAAGGCCAAACATAGTGAATACTACCCAATCTTCACACTTATAGCCTATACCTTGAAAGTGACCATCTACCTGTAAGTGATAGTAGAGAGTCAGAGGTGTCATAAAGAATGTTGGATAAGTGGTGATAATCTCATTAATGTCTTAGACTTATTTTTACATGATAATACCTATTTGAAATTTGAATTTACAAGGTAGAATGTAAACCATGTTCAAGGAATCTAAAGGCTATTTTCAGGGTTCCAATCCCTAAACATGCAAAATATAGCACCTAGGGTTTTTGGAGATTCCTTAAAACATTCTTAAGTTGATCTATAATCATCCCAAATTCAATCATTATATATTATTACCATAAAGTTTAAATTTTAAAAAGGAAAAATATTATTTGTTCATATGGCTTTCTTACCAAGAGGGCTCAAAATTTCCCTTTTGGCTACTAAAATATGACAGTACCATCTATAGTTATTTTTGAAATCGAAAAGGATTATAGCATCTTCAAATGAAATGGGTTTGTATTCATGGTTGGACCATATCTTTAAAAGGTAGGACATATAAATGAGAGAAAGGATCTTAAGAGGGATTATATAATATTTGTTTTCAACTCCTAAACACACCTTAAGTCTATACACTAAGCTAATACACACCTATAGTTTCATTGAGGTAGCATATAGTCCAAAAGGCATACTATTGGAGAGGTTAAGGTGTATGTGAAAAGATTAAAGGAATGAATAAGAGTAAAAATGGTATTTATAAATTCAATATAACCCTAAAACACCATTCCCAATGTCATGATTCATGGAAAGTATACCAATAGGTTTACTAAACAAGCAAACACAGTCACAGTTAGGGTAGCACCTAGCTTGATAGGGAGGTAGTGTTTGAAGTGGTGAATAAAGTGACTCTAAGCATATTATAAGTGAATTAAAACAAACCTAAAGAGTCCCTTAAGCATAATTTCAATCTTTAATAATGAAAATCACCATCTATAGGTCTTGAAACTCACTTACAATTAACTATATTGATTGAGATAGGCAGTAAGATGAGACTTAGCACCTAAGGTGGTATTTCATAGACCTAAAAGTAAAAAGTGGTTAAAAAATTTGATAGGTCACTATATATATATATATATATATATATATATATATATATATATATATATATATATATATTCAAAGTGAGTCTTTACACATTTTGGTTAGGTTCTAACTCCTGCCAAGTCCACCTACATGGGTCCTTCTTAAGGCAAAATATAGTCAAGAAAAAACTCAGTCTTGTGAATCTAAGAGTATGAGTGATCCATGAGAGTTCAGAGTTTTGAAAAAAGACTATAACAAATCCATTATGATTATGAAAACCTATATAGCCTCTTGGAAGCCCAAATTAGTAAATAGAAGGCCTCCAATCATCAAAACAGAGTCCATTGGGGAATATCCTGCATACATTTCTTTATTTAGTAGTCTATCCTAGTTTTTAGTGATTTTGGAAGGTCTAATAATATGACCAAGAGATATAAATTTTTATATAATGTCTTTTCCACTTAAATAATCTTCTCTAATGGTAAGATTGTCTAAAAATATAGGGGAAGTACCCTCAATTTTTCCTTAGACAGAGGGTCCTTTCCCCATTCACAAACCATATTAGTCTTAAATAAGGTGACAAAAGGATGAGTTGGTACCTATAAAAACCTTTATATAAGGTTTATGGTGTTTTAAGACATCAAATGAAACATTTAATAATAGTCATATAGGAATGGAACCTAAAAAAATGCTCTATACTACAAGGGTTGTAGTCATGCATGATAGGCATTTTTGGGCCTAGAGACCAAATAGAAGATAACTTTCACTTTAAAACTTGGAGGAGAATTATAATCCATTTAAATATTGTTTTAAGATCATAATATAGTTTTTTTTATATTTTTTAATGAAAGTAATATCAGTTGGATGGCCTAAACATCAAAAGATTTAGGCATGCTTATTGAACAAGGTGTAGGCCTAAGGCCAAATGGGGGGTCATCCACCATTTTGGCATGAGATAAACATAAAAATTAATTAAAAAATTTTTTAGAGGTCATTTAGGAAATTTTAAATATGTTTTTATGTAAGGGAAACAAAAAATAAGCCATTTTTGGGATCAAACCCAACTCAGACCTGCAGGATATAGAGGAAAGAGCTTGATAGGATGAATACAAAAGCTCACATATTTCTTGATGATATGGATGGATGATCAAGAATTTTGGAGGATTTATTCATGGTAATAAAAAACTAGTTTGTGTCATTGGATTTAAGGTTGGAAATGAAACATTTATGAATAAAGCTTAAGAAGTCAAACTGCTCAGAAACCCTCTAAAACCCTTGTAAAGACCAGTCTTGAGAAATGAAGATAGAGATCCATTATAATGGCATATCTGAACCATGAAAATTATTTTAACTTGTATAATACTAACTTATTATCCCTAACATGATTTTTATCTATACGAACATGTCATAAACTGGGTATTTTTGACCATTTTATGTGTTTTGCAAGATATAGGAGGTTTCAAGAGGTGAAATCAGGTTTGGGAGGAAGATAAAGACTTATACTAAATAAATATGGCCATTTTATTATTTTTAAATAATATTAAGTTTCCAAAATAGTTTCCATTTGATTACAAGTAAAAACTACTAAGTTTCCAAACTAGGTGCTTCATCTTAGCCAGTCAAAACTGGCATACTGGACAAGCTAGTGAAGAGGGTGGAAAAATTCAAGTGAGTTGAATTTAAGGAGTCCATAATGATTATAAGGATATTTAGGGTATTAAAAATTTTCATCCACTCCATCTCATTTATTTTAATTATAAATTGATGCCAATTTTGAGGCCAAGTGTGTAGGGTGCATGAAAGAGGAGTTTTTTTTAATTTAATGATGAATCTTTCTTAGTGAAGACTATGGATTGCTTAGCATGTGGTCTAATTTTTTCACCTTATTTGTAGTTGGAAGGATTCTTTAAACAAGGCATGTGAAGTGTTCTAGGAGATGTCAAAGATTTAGTTACTTATTATTTTAATAAGTGCCATTAAATTCATCTTGTCTAGTCCTCATAGATTTTCACATTCATCCATAACCTCATAATGTAACATTGATGTGAGAAGATGCAGATTGAAATAATGTATGTTTGATTAGTCTCTTATGTTAATTGTAATATGCATATGGTTGGAATTAATAAATATATATAGTTTATCACCTCCCTTAGATTAGATTTATTTCAATTATCTCTCTTCCTTTTCACCCCCAAATTTAGTTGTAGTTGCAATCCAAAGTGGTACATCAAGGGAGCTAGCCCTATCTAGAGATTCACCTCATTCCTTAGGCTACCCAAAAGCCTAGAGGTTTTTACATTTTGAAACTTGGATGAGGAGAGATTTACCATCTCCTAAAAGTGTGCACATCCAAGTGATAATAGTTTTTTTCATGCCTGATGGGATTCTTGGTCTAAGAAGTTGAGATATTTTTGGTGTTGTCTCTTAATAATCAGCCTTTAGAGGCATCTATCCAAACATCAATGGTGACTCTGAAGATATATCATCTAGTAAAGTATCCCAAATTATCCTTTGAATATTTTTGGTAACATTTTTTCCTTATGTTATTGCTTTCAATTAAGTTCTATGGCTGAATTTGGTGTTGAGTTTTGTTCTATACAAGTTGGTGAGACATTTCAAGCTTGTGCCATTCCCTATCAATATGAACAAGTCCTTGGTTAACCTTGTAATGATCCTTACCAACCTCAATATAAGCTTCATCATCTCCAATATGATCCTTTTTAGATCATTCATGAAGTATATCACTCCTATAACCAACCTTTTCAATGTCTTTCTCATCCTAGTCAACCTAGTCTTTTCTCAAGTTCATCTATTTCCACCATTAAGCAAACATTTTTGGGCTATGAGAGGTATATGTTAGATCTTGAGACATAAATGGGATGTGGTCAAGAGGTTAGTATTAAACTTATTAATAATTTGATATATGCATTAGATATGGTCAAAAAATAGTGGACACCTATTGAGAGAGCCAATTGACAAAGGCTCACAAGTAAGATGCTTGATGTGAGTGACCTAGTTTCTTCATTAGAGGATAGGCTAAGGATTCATGAAAGGCAATCTCACCAACCATATCATCCATAATATCCACTTCCCCATGATTCCTATCTGAAATATATGACCCCTACTCATGAGCCAAATCAAAGATATCAAAGTCATCCTTTTCCCAATCAGTTGGAGGAGAGAGTTGAAAGGAGAAATCTTGTGTTTGAAGCTAATATTGATAGGAAAATTGAGTTGGATTATATAAATTTGTATCATTCCATGTTATCAGCCAAGTAATTATATTTATAGACTTAATTTCCCTCTCTCATTTCATCCCTACCACCTCAAAAAGAGACTTATAATCGTAACATTCTAAGCTAGAATATGATAGTGGAGTCATGGGGAAAGAAAGAGGAGAATAGTCTTGTCATAGAGTGTAAAATTGTGAATGAAGTTGATCCTTTGAAAGTTACCCCTACATTTCCTCAAGAATATTATTATGTTTCTTGTTAGCCCTCATGTATTCCTTATGCTCATGATGATTCCTATGAATTTTAATAGAGACTTTTCCAAGAAAACCTAGCCAAGAAAATTGAGGACTTGGAGTTAAAGATGAGGTTGCTAAGTCAAGGTGTGATGGAAGGTTTAGACCCAAAAGAAGATCCTATGCCTAAACACACCTAATCCACCCTTCCTCAAGATATTACTTAAGATAAATTATATGTGAATGAAGTGTTTATCAAATGGAAGGAAGAAAATCAAGTTGTTTTAATGCAAGGTCTGCCTCCCCATCCTCAAGAGCTCCCAAAAGAATCCCTAACTTTATATTCTCAATCTAATTTTGAGCCCTATATTCCACCTCCACCAACTAGTTCCTTTTTTCCTCATCCAATCACCCTTTTACTTGATGGACCTTTGGTGTGGGAACCTTAAGAAGAGTAATTGGTTGAGGAAAATTTAGAACTCTTACTTGAATAAAGTGCAACTCCTTGGCAACCTCATTGGGTTAGGTCACTGAATTTTGAGATGCCTGGTCTTGGCATCACCAAAAGAGAAGGAGATGGAAGATATTGTAGAAATTATAAATAAATATCAGATTATGACAATTGAGATAAAATTTTAGAGTCTTCAAGAGGTCTTAAGCGTTGAATAAGAGGTAATCCCTTATGTTAAGTCTTCTTATTTGGTTGATGATGAAGAATGCCTTCTTTGTGTTGAAGAGGAAATATTGAATGAAGTCCTTTAGGATCTTAAGAAATAATATGAAGGAGTTTATCTTGTTTTTACCCTTCATAATGCTGATAAAATTGGAGATGATGACTTGTAGTAGATATTTGTAGACATTTACAAAGATTTTAAATCTCTCAAAGGGTCTATAACTCCTTTAGAGCTAGTTATAAGTGATGGTAAACAAGATGACATAATTTAAAATTTCATAGATGAGCAAGAATACATTGTCTAATATGTCATAGGTGAGTAAGATAAAAGTCCACAGAAGCCTTTAGAGGTCAAGACAAACCTCTATTGGCATCAATATTTCAAAGAACAAGAAAACATTCCTTTTGAGACCATGCCTATAAATAAGATTGAAAGTTGACCATGAGAAAGAGAGTGGGAAACAAAATGAGGTATGTGTACAAGGCCAAGAGGGATATTTTTTCATTTTAGACCTATTTAAAGAGAGTCCACTTAAAAAAATAGCAATTAAGGTGCCGAGAAATAGGTTTGATCTATCAAGTGTTCAATTTAAAGAGCAACATATTTGGCACCTTCATCTATCTCATGAAGAAGGGGATTTAAGAAAATTTTCCTTTGATCATGGAAAGGGAGGTATGATTTATTGATAATTTTACATAATAGTTTGTTTCTTGATTCCCCTAAGTGATTTGAGCATAGGTGTGTATCTTATTTGTTTGTTTGCTTTATTTTGTGTGTGTCTTTTGCTTTGTGTGGTTGAGGTAAGAAATTAATGGTCTTGTCTTGGTCAAAGTCAATGGTCAAAGGTTTCCTTGTTTGTCATGGACTTAAAATGACTCCTAAACCCAATGTACTGGTAAGGCTAATACTCTAGTTAGTATAGAAGACATACTACCTGATGAGTCACCAATTTGTTTACCAAATTTGACTTTTAAATCAAATTGTGGTACCTATAAGTAATTTTTTTAATTTTAGGTTTTTTATGGGTCTAATATAGATGTAACAAGGGGTTTTATAGGTTATTTTGTGTCACTTAATTTTTTAATAGCCTTGGTCATTAGTGGTTTTAGTCCCTTAAGTCTTTTTGAGACATTTTAGGGGTCAAAAAGGTGCATTTAATGAGTTGTATGGATTTATTGGGAAGTGTGAAGGTATAAATGGGTGATGTAACATAAAATTTTTCCTAAGAGGTCTTAATACATTGTTGGTAATTGAAAGTGCCAAGTTCATCATAAGAAAGGGTAGTTTTCTTGAAGGAAAAGAAGAGTTTAGCACTTGTATGACCTCCTTGGGAAGTGCACCACATGGGATAAGGTTAGGCAGTGCCTCTTTAGCTTCCACATGCTTAGTTTCATGATTTTTTTCATTTTTAAGTGTCATATCTGAGCTAAAACCATTTTGCTCCTTTTTCACCTTTTTTGGCAAGCATAAGTGACTTGCAAGTTTGTACTTGGTACCATCAGCATAAGAGGTTACTGGAAAAATGCTCTTAAGAGTATATTATACACTCAATCAAAGGTTTGAAGTATCCCTTTAAGAATTATTGTGCAAATTAAAAGGACTAATCTGAATGTCACTATGTGGGATGCACTATCTATACCAACACAAAGAGATTTACTAAGAGAGATCGTGAAGAATTTTCAAATAACATATAAGGCTCCAAATAAGGGGCCTAATATTTAAATTAATTGATGCCAGCTAAAAACTAAATATAATATGGGAAAAAGTGGTAATCCTCCTCCTTTCTATCTCTCAGTAATATTTGGGAAACATCTAGTTCATAATTGCATGGTAGGTTCATGGGTAACTAGTTCAGTTATGCCCAATGAGATAGTTGATGCTCTTGGCATAAAATATATCCCTGTGAATAAGGGAGTAGTTTGTTTGGATGATTTTCTTTTTTTAATATTATTAATAATAAAGGACTTAAATATCACTATCCATGCTTGTCCCAGTTTGTTAATCACTCAAGATATTTTAGTTATTGATCTTCCCCCTTATTTTGCCATTTGCCTTTCACAAAATTTTACCATGAAAATGGGAGGATATTTGCCTATAGATTGGTCCCACATGTTTCTTATAATGAGGTATGAGAAAAGAGTAATAATAAGAGATGAGCCAATAGCTAAGGATCATATCTAACTATATACCCATCCTCCCATGAACATGAACTACATATTACAAGATCAAGAAGAAGAAACTAAACATGATGATGTAACCACCATAAAAGATATCATAGATATTCTCTTGGATAAATGGGGATGAACCTTCCAATTTTATCCTTATGACCTTGTAGAATAAACTAAGTTGGGTACATATTACATACATTAGACTGATGCAATCATTCCCAATATCATAAAACTAGTCAAAGATCTTCAACATATATGGAAATTATTTTTCAATGGTTAGAGAAGCAAAAATGGAGTAGTTTTAGGTGTTATTTTGGTCTCTCCTCAAAAGGAGAGTTAATTTTATTTTTTCAGACTTCAGTTTAGTTGTACTAATAATGTAGTTGAATATGAAGGCTTCATTTGAGGATTAGAACTAGCCAAAGAAAGAGGGATAGAATCCCTTCAGATATTTGGTGATAGTGAATTGATTATTCATGAAGTAATATCTATAATCATGACTAAGAATAACTTATTGATATCTTATAATCACAAGGTATGGGACCTATTCAAATATTTCATCACTCTAAATATTTAGGTAGTACCAAGATCATAAAATAAAAATGATCATTTGGCCTTAGTGGGATCCCATATAACTTATTCGAGGAAATAAGCAAAGAAAAAAACTAGCATGTAAAATTGGTGGTAAGACTGTCTATTCTAGATACTGTCACTGATTGGCAAGTCTTTGATAATGACAAACAAATTGTAAACTTCTTGGGAGAAGAAGCTGAATTCTCAGATAGGAACCAACCTAAACTCCAATATCAATATGAGGATTAGATCATCTAGTTAAATATGAACAAACTACCTATGGGTCTTGTTACATTGGATACCATCTTCAATTTAGATGACTAGCTGTGAGAACAAGAATATTTCAATCAATGAAGAAGACTATGAGTTGGTGGTCATCTTAGAAGGTAAAACCCTAAAGCTAGGGAAGGTATGGAATGACTATGAAAAACAAAATTTTATTGAATTATGCCAAGAATTTGACAATAATTTCACTTGGAGCTATCATGATCTAAGAGGGTTAAACCCTACTTTAGCTCAACATATAATATAGCTAGATCCAAACACTAAGCTTGTCAAACAAAAATGGAGGCCCATTAATCCAAAGATCAAACCTTGATGAAAAATAAGATTTCTAAATTAATAGAAGCTAATATATTTTTCCCCATCAAACACTCATCTTGGCTTGCCAATTTAGTCCTTGTGAGAAAGAAAACTGGTGAAATCAGGTTGTGCATGGATTTTAGTGACCTAAATAAATCATCCTTAAAGGATCACTATCCTTTCCCACCTATGGGAAAAAAATTCAAATTGTAGCAAGATCTAAAATGTTTTCCCTTTTAGATGGTTATTCTGGCTATAACCAAATCCTAATACAAGAGTCAGATGTGTAAAAAAATGCCTTCAGCATAAAGTGAGGCATGCATGCATATAAAAAGATGCCATTTGGTTTGACCACTACTGGATAAATTTTTCAAAGATATATGGAAATGGAATTTAGAGGCTTGATAAATTAAATGATCCTGTTATATCTTGATGATATCATCATCTACTCAAAGCACTCTAAAGTACATTTGTACCAGGTTATAAATTATTTCAAAAGGTGAAAAAAATATGAGGTTTCCTTAAATGCAAATAAATGGGTTTTTAAGGTTCATGAAGGGAAACTATTGGGGCATAGAAGGTCAAAGGAGGGTTTTGTGATACACCCAAAAAGAGTTAGTGTTATATCTACATTAGCACTACCAAGCCATAAAAAGGGACTTCAAAGTTTCCTTGGGAAGATTAATTTTGTAAAAAGGTTTCTCCCAAATTTTGCCATCGTGGTAAAACCCCTCACTACAATTCTTAATAAGGGTACCATATTTATTTAGACATAAGATGGAAGAGATAGGTTTCAGGCCATCAAACAAGATATCTCTTAAGATCCTACCTTGGTCAACCAAAATTATGATAAATAATTCATCTTTTATGCATTCAAAGGGGAAGAAAGCATCTTACCCATTCTAACTCAGCACACTCAAGAACAATTGAAACAACCAATATCTTTCTTCAACCAATCTTTGAAAGCATATGAGGAGAATTATAGTTTTGTGGAGAAGTAGGTATATGTCATTATTAAGGCTCTTAAAAAATTTAAGAATATGCTCTCTAATAAAAATATTCATATGATGGTAAGCCATCCAAGTGTTAAGGAGTTCATGATCAGTTGGAAGATAAGTGAAAAGTGACTAGGATGGATTACCAAGGTCATGGAGTATGATACATATATCAAATTTACCAAGATGGTAAGAGGCAAGGGTTTGTGTGGGCATCTGGATTTTGATATTAGAACCATTGAGATAGCACCTGAAGTAGTATATGCCCAAAATGTATCTCAACTATCCAACCTACCTACTTTCAACAGTTAGATCCAAGACATGACCAACTTCTTGTAGACCAGTGAGTATCCATATGATCTTCAATAGTCTAAGAAAAGGTATTATAGACTATTGTCTATTAATTATGTCCTTGTTGATGTAGTACTATTTATAAAGGATATAAATGGAGTTATGTTAAGATGTATTGAGCATGACCAAGTTACTAAGGTACTCCAAGAATTTCATGATGGCCTATTAGGAGGACATTTATTTGCAAGGACCACTACTATCAAAATAATTAGAGGAGGCTATTACTATCCTAAATTATTCAAATATGACCACCAATGGGTAAGTAACTATGAAAAGTGCACTTATTTCACTAGTAAGTAAAAGTTAGCATCCTTTCCTCTTAGGCCCATTTAGGTAGATTAACCATTTTCCCAATGGGGACTAGACTTTATGGGCATGATCAATACACCATCAAGTGTAGGGTATAAGTAGGTCATCATAGAAATGGATTAATTCACACATTGGACCAAATAAATTGCACTAAAATATGTTATGGAAGTGTTAATTTTAGATTTTATGGACAATATAGTGTCAATTTTTGGTGTACCCCTTACCATTATCTCTAATAACATTAAATATTTCATGGATATACAGGTCAATGAATGATCCATCAAGCATAATGTGTATCTAAGCACTTTTTCTAATTATTATCCTCAGGGTAATGGCTTGGCTAAGTCAACCAATAAAAACCTTATCAAGATTATCAAGAGATCAATAGAAGACAACCAAAGATCTTGGCATAAAAAATTGAAATCAACACGTTGTGCTAATAAGATTACCCCTAAGAGAGGCATAGGTAATTTACATTTCATGTTGGCATATGTAAGAGAGGATTGAGTCCCACTATCAATTGAACTACCATATATAGAGCTCAATCACTAATTGGACTTAATCAATAATGATGCAATAATGGTAAGATTGGATGATCTCATGGAACTTAAAGAAATCAAGAACTAAGTAATGAAGGTATTAGAAGCTAATTAGGCCCAAACCAAGAAGACTTTTGACAAAAAGGCATATAAAAAGAACTTTAATGAAGGATATATGGTCCTCAAAATGGATGCAAATAGGACTAAACTGGGAAAGCATACCAAATTTGATGTGATATGGAGCGGTCCATACATTATTACTCAGTGTAAAGGAGCCAATACAATCAAACTCTCTAAGCTTGATAGAGAAGAGTTGATTATCCTATTCAATGGGATATACCCCAAAGATTGCTTTTGAGGTAGGAACACATTTCCAAAAGAATAGATTTTTTATATAGTAGGATTGTTCATGTCTTTTAATAAGTCCTTATACATAGGTCAAATCATTAGGAGTTTTTCATTTCCTTAGGTGGTGTTATTTTTTCCTCATTTTGTTTGTTTGTGTTTTTCCTATTTTGTCATGTTTAGGAAAATTATAGTCTAGTCATCCCCAGGTTAAAATTTTTTAAATCCATAATTGAATCCCTTCTCAATGTTTAAAAGGATATTGGATTGAAACTGATTAGAAGGTAATCACCCTGTAGAGGTCACCAAAAATGTTGATATTTTTATCTCAAAAATATCAACACATCTGATACCCTAAGGGAGACCCCGCCCTTCTTTTTAGAAAACCCCTTGAAGCCACCAAAAACCCATATTTCCCTTTTATTCACCCCATAATATAGAATTCAAGATGCATATTGCACATTTGCAAATGTGTAAAGTGCTTTGTGGGTTATAGATCCTACCAATCACCCACCTTCTAAGCGGCAGAATCCAGAAATTGGCATGTACTTTGAAAATTTACAAGCATGCAAAATACATGGTGGGATTTGTGTCCTACCAAAAAATTTAAATGGTGGAATATATAACTTAAAGAGCACTTTTCATGTTTGTAAATGTTCAAAATACATGGCACCCAAAGTGCACTTTACACATTTGCAAACGTACAAAGTGCTCATTGAGTTATGCCTTCTGCCAAACCAGGCCATTAATTTCCTATGGACTTGAGAAATAATCCAAGTATCTCAAGGTTAAACCACCAATCTCTATTAAAGTAAATTTATTTCAAGGTTTTCTATATAAACTAAGCAAATTTGGGGAGTGTTTATTATTTATTTAAACTGGTAAGTAAGCTCCTCAACTCTGGCAATGACCTGTGTTATGTCATCAACCTCAAGACATGTGCAAAAAAGTAATTATGAGTTCAATCCCTTATTACATATGAATTACCATGTCATTTTAGTTTATGCATGGTATTCCCCTTGTGATTTTTTGCAATTTCTCTTGCAAATTGATACATTTTTCAAGTTTTCCATTCTTTTGAGTAGATTTTTGATATCTTTTTGGGTTACCATTTCTAGTTTAGTATTCTATAGAATTATGGATTGTTAAATTGTTACTTACATTATAGTGTGTTCAAAAGGATGTATCTAGAGTCTAGGGTTTGTAGGGTTTCAACAAGAATTTCATTGTTAAGATTTTTACCAAAGTGATCAACGTAAAAGCCTTGGATTTTTCCATCCTACTTTTGCAATCAAAATCTAGGGTTTCATAGTTCCAAAATAATATTACCAAATAATATACCTCCCATTTAAGTCAATTAATATTCCCTGCATATACCTCTAAGGTCCCTATAGATATTGGACTTGCTTCAAGCACCCTAAACCCTCACAGGTTTTAGCATTGCCCAAACACCTTTAACCCCCATGAGATTCTAAGTCTTTAAGGAGAATGGAACTTCCCTAGACATATTCCATCTCCATAAAACTTCCACCTAATTCAATCACCTAATTTCACAAAAAATTAACCTACTCAGAACACATTTGATCTCCATCGAGGGATATTACTACTTTAAACACCTACAGATCCCACCGACTTTCATAGTTGGTTTTTCATAAGCAATAAACTCAGTTTTCATGTCTCCTAAGGAAATGAAGTTCAAATACAAAGGCACTAGAGTGACTCCCAGTTTAGATTATAATGTTGTAGAGATAACAAATACTAATTTAGGTCACATTGATCTAAGATATTTTTGGGCTCATATAGGTGCAAATTTTAAGAATGATTGGGTCCAAAGTATTTATGATTTTGTCCTTCCACAAGATGTAGCCTTCCCACTATTAGTTTAGGGACATGATTTGGTTCTTATAATGGCCCAACACTATCCTCCTAATAGAAGAGAGGTCTATAATGAGAAAGGGGGAAATATTTTGAATCTAAACCATGATTTTATCAACTCAGTATTTGCAATCCTAGAAATTGAAAGATACTTGGATATAAATCCATAGATATCCAAAAAATTATGAGGATAAATGAGATGGGTGTCAAAAAATAATCAATAAACAATGGCTCAAGTCCCCCAAACATTCCTCTACTAAGTTACCAAATACTGTGTATAGGCTTGATTTCATTGATGAAGTAGGAGACATTATCATACTATTGCATCGGGTCACTGCCAATCCTGATACCAAGTGTTTTCAAGAATGAATGTACCAATGAATCTAGGTCATTTTATAGAATAATTAATACATTCATTGGGCCTAGTTAATAAGTGATTCCCTCCATAATTAATACATGGAGGTATAAATAATAGGCAAATTATATAGACCTCCTACATTGTATATATTTTGGCCAAAGGAAAATTATTTCCAAGCCTTAACATGGTTATTGAGGAGATAAATAGAATATATAATTACTACCCTAACTCACATTAGATATTATTAATCAACTCTTTAGATGAATAAATGATTATTTCATCTATTGCTCATTATCATGCTTGACAAGGAGTTTGGGAGAACAAGGTTCTCAAAAGCAACAGTGGATGAAATTAGAAAATAGGGTTCTTATTTCATATAGTTCCCCACATTTTCTTACATTAGGGTAGATAGATTCAATGGTTATACCTACACCCTTTCCCTATATGGTAGTGATAAATGGGCATTGTTGGAGTTGGTTAGAAAAATCGTAGAGACTCATAAGTTCCTCTCCAATAGGCACAAGCTAGGGATACATTTCCTAATTTCTATTGGCTGATAAACATGTCAATCCTTCCTTAAGGCCACATGTGCTAAGGATGAAATGTGCCAATTTTCACTACAATTTTTAGAGTCCAAGCCATTATTTGATGTATATGGAAATATCACCAACACATTAGAACTTGATACATATGTTCATGTGCCATACTATGAGGATTATTAGGAATATTATGGTGGTGAAGAAGTAGTCATAATGAGGGATTATTCTAGGATGTCCCTTAAACAAATCAAATATTATGATCTAGCACTAGATCCAAACAATGTGGTAGATGATGACACTAGAGTGGACCTGATATTTTACATGCAAGTCATCACATAACCCCTTCCACTAGTGAGGTGGTTAGCTCTAGAGTCTTTAGCTCTATTCAATATCAAGGCCCATGTAATTAACATGACTATCAATTAGTTGAGGAGTAAGTGAGTAAAGGTCACTAGGGAAACAATTAGGGTCAGATAAAAACATTTAAAGATTAAGGATGAGGGGATCACTCCATCTAATGAAGGTCTAGGAGAAACATCAAAGGAGTTTAAAAATGAGATGGAGAAGAAGCAATAAACAAAGGGAAATAAAGGGGAATTTAGAATAGATGGAGAAGTTGTAGATCAACCAATAAATATTTCACTTGAAGACACAACAACAACACAAGCTTCAATAACTTTAATTCTTATGTCTATCATAGTAATAACCCCATCTCTATTATTCTCCCCTTCCTACCTACATTGTTCTAGAGGTTTCAACACCTCCTTTTCCTACTTCTAATCCTCCAATATCTTAGGTTTTATAATCTCCATTTTTCATTCCACCTCTTGCCTCCACTTCCCTACATCTATCGTTTTCACTTCACCTTACATTCTAACCATAATAAGCCAAGTGCAACTAGCACAACTATGTCAAGTGGAAACTCAAGGTCCCCCATCAGTGGATTCTCAAGTTTCCACTCCACCTTCCCTTCCTCCAATTTCACATTCCCCTTCCATTCCCTCTTTCCATTCCATTCATAATCCCTGCCATTTCATCCCCATTAATTTATAACACCACCCAATAGTACAAAGCCATAGGCTCAGTCAGCTTGACTTCAGTCCCATAGGCCACACTAACTCTTAAGGTAAGTACTATTTCACTTTCATCTCCATTACCAACACTGAGTGGTCCCACACATCTCATTAATTCATTTAATGATTTGGATTTCACTCTTCCACCTATCTCCAATTCCACAATTCCTATGTTTATCCCATCATCCACACCCTAACTAGACATAGTTGCTTCCATTTCCCCTACCTCATTTACTCCCACTATTTTTAAAACTCTTTTAGTGGAGATTAGAGCAACATAGATACTTGATGCAAATGTATATTTTCATCATACTAATGAAAGTGAACCTTCATAGGCACCTCTTAGGCAACCAATGAAAAAACCTACCTAGGAGTTTACAATGGTCATATTATCTACTAGTGTAACTACATCAACTACTAATTTTTTGGTGACAATGTAAAAATAGAAAGAGTCTACCCCCAATTGGCTAGCCCAATTAGTGGGAAAGAAGAGAAAACAAATGGTTGATCCTAGCACTTTAGAATTTGGTTTCTCAGAAGTCAAGAAGAAGTCTAAACTAACTCCCAGGACCCTCTCTAGGATATTCAACGATGATAAGGAAGAAAGGTATGTTGAAATTGGAATCCCCCCACCAAAAAAATCAAAAGAAAATCTTGTGGTGGGGGATTACCAGATTTCTAAAATTTACCTTGGATGTCTAATAAGAGAGGGTATCAAACATGATGTATAATCTAGAATCAATTATCTCTTCAAAAGGATTGATCATGACAAGGCCACCAAGGATGAATTGAAGAGAAAGGTGGAGAAGCTTAAAAATGCATTAAAATAATTTAAAAAGCCCAGTGAATCATCATAACAACCTTAGGTACTGCAGCTAATCAGTAGTTTCTAGATCAAGCTTTCACTGATTCTATCTGAGAGATGGATCATATGGGAAGGGATACAAAATAATGGTCAGAAGAACTAATCACTAATGTCAATAAGGTCATTATTTCAATGATGGATCATTATGAAATGATTAGAGAGATAAATAATACCTTTAAAGATCATGTCAATAAATATGAAGGAGAAATTCAAACTTTGAACTTATATTATCCCAAATTAATAGTTGTAAAATCAATTGATATGGATACCATCATTGTAAATAAAATATTTCAAAATAATGCTGAGCATGAGGAACTACATAGGGATTCTCAATTTTGGATAAGAGTACTAATAGAATCTGCTCACCAAGCCTAAATGGCACATGAAAACGCAATTGATGTATTATATGAAATTGATGGGATGATGAATATAATGTCATTTTAGATAGTAGATAATGAAATTAATCTCCTTCAAGTGTAAGAGATAACAAATAAGTTCAAGGAAATAGTTGAGAAAGAATTTGTAAAGGACACACTCTTCACTCTAAGTTCCAACCAATGCTTTCTTAGGTACAAAAGAGAAATTGATAAGATGAGGACAAAAATGTAGGGGACAAGGACTTTTAGGAAAGAATAATTCTACATTCAATAAGATTGTGTAGCATCTAATATCTACTCTTGTGGGCTGAATATAGAATGGATATAGGAAAATTTCAAGGCCTTTGATGGATATGTTGAAAAAATGTAGCCCAAGAATGATAAGAAGGCTGTAAAGATTCTAGACATTGATTAATTTCTCTCAGTTGAATATTTTCAAATGTTGTAATGTCAATTGTAATTTGATTTAGAAAAATAAACATTAAAATTTGTAATTGTGAAGGTGTAACTATTTTGAGAAAGAGAAACCATATTTTACCCTTTATATTTTTTTGATAATGTGAAAGTATTAAAAGGCAGTGTTGTAAATTACACTTTCCATTTTGATAGGTATAAATTGATAAAAGTGTAAAATCATGAATTACAAATTGTAAAGTTAATTTCAACAAAGTGATATGACTTAAAGTTGTAAAATTATCACTTGTGTTTTACAAGTTAGGGTTTTTCATGAAAAGTAACTTGAATTTATTCAAAGTTATTTAGTATTTTGAAAAGTCAAGTTCAATTTGGGTGCAACACATTTTTCATGAAGAGCTATTTTATATTATTGAAGATAGAGAAGCATTACATGGAGATATTCTAGTTCTATCCATGCCATGGCATGCCATTCTATGCCAAGGATCATGCCCAGCTCTTGCATGCTAGTTTCCATCTATTCTACAAGTCCAAGATTTTAGATATAGAAGAATTCACCTCTTTTTTACATGAAGATTCCAGATTTGCATGGTTTCTCTTAATGGTTGTTCAAAGTTTGACAACTAAATCTCATATATGATATAATTTTTATAAAGATGGGCAGACCCCATGGCCCAAATCATTTTTTTTATTAGAGGAAATAATTTATGCATTTTTAATGTATCTTTTACAAGTTGTAACCTTTGGGATAGAAATAAACTGAAGATTTGCCTTTCTTGTCTAAGAAATATTTGTGTATGCTAGTTATTTATGTATTTGTGCAGATTTTGTTTCTTATTTCAGTCACAAGAGATTCATTTTTGGTATTTTTGGCCTTCTAAAAATATTGTTTGATTAAAATAAAGAACTCTTTTCCCTTTTGTGAGAATAAATAAATATTGCCTCTAGTTCCTCATTTGTATGAGCTTATCTTGAACCCATTTCAATATAATTCTCTATTCCATTGTGTTTTTCAAACAAACATTAAGACCCACTAAGATATCTAGTGAAATCATTGTTTTAAGTTTCATAAAGATTTATTTTTCTCCTTTTTCTATCAAAATTATTGTTTAGGAGAAAAGGACACTAAAAGAGTAGAATTTAGATAGAACTGATATCCTACAAGTTGCATTAGGTATGGTGAAAGGAAGTTAGCCTTCTCTGAAGGTTAACCTAAACTTACCATAGTCCCATGGCTTAGAGATTTTCCCATTGTATAATTAGGTGTTACACAATGAGTTATTCCACATCAAAGAATGAGTGCAAGACTTATGTGATGACACCCACTTGCCAATGTGTCTCCTTTGGTATCTCCATGAATCTATATATGAGGCTAACTGCATACATGATGTTTCATCTAGTTCCAGTCAAATACATGAAGCTTCCCACTTAGTTATTGTTCCCTATGGGCTCTAAATTGATATTTTAATCATCCTTTCATAGTTTTAAGCTTCTCTCAACTAGAGTAGATACTGACTTTCTATCCATCATCCTAAACCTCTCCAAAACCTCATTTGCATACTTCAATTGACATATGAATATGTCACTATCCATTTGATTGACTTTTATCCCAATAAATTACTTTAATAAGCCTAAATCAGTCATTTCAAACTCCATTATTATTTTAAACTCTCTTATTGAATGATTTACTTTTTTGGTGAATATTAAATCATCCATACATAAAACTATAGTGAAAATATCACCTTTATTCTCTTTTATATAGAGTATGTGCTCACTATCACTTTTTATAAACCCTTTAATACATAAGTAAGAGTCTATACGGCTATACCATGCTCTTAGGGCTTGATTGAGACCATATGACACCTTTTTCATCCCATATACCTTATTATCATGACCAAGAATCTCATATTGGGTAGTTGTCCCAAATAAACCTCTTATTCTAACACTCCAGTCAAGAAGGTTGACTTGACATCCATTTGATGTACCTTTCACTTGTATTGAGCAGTAATGTCTATGATTGTCTTGACCATTTCTATCCTTACTACATGTGAAAGAATCTCATCATAATCACATCTAGGCCTTTGACTTTATTCCTTCACCACGAGTCTTGCCTTATGCCTATCTATCTTACCTTTGAGACTAGGTTTTGTCTTGTACAACCATTTAAATCCTATGACCTATTTTTTTTGGTAGGTCAACTAAATCCCATGTCTAATTTCTCTCTATTACATGAATTTATTTTGCCATTGCCTCACACCACTTTCTATCCTTGACTAATTCTTTAATGTAGATAGGATTGGTTGATAAAAAAAGGAATAATTCATAGTTTCATCTTTGTTTTGATCATACCTCAACTGATCATAGACTTATTAAAATCTTCTTATCCTTGGGTGTTGAATTGAGTTAGAAGAGGATGATGTTGAATCATAAACAAATCCTTAACCTCATTTATGGTTGATACCACTAGATCAATCATCCCTTTGTGAAATAGGGGTCCAACTTGGTGCATGGGTGGTTGTACCACCTATAGTTTTAGATTTAATTAAGGATCCACTAGCCCTTGCTTAAGCTTGTTCTTCTTCTTGTCTCTCCTCTTAAGATTCATGTTCAATGAATTGAACATCATAGATAATTATGAGTTATTTGGTGATGGGATTGTACTATAGGTAATCCTTTGATTTATCACTATACCCTATGAAAATGCACTTCTTACCATTTTCATCCCATTTGTCCTACTTTTCTTGGGCATGTGTGCATATTCAACACATCTAAACACTCTAAGGTGTTCAACACTTGGATTATGGTTGCTCCATGCTTCTTGAAGGATCATATCCATAATGCTCTTCATTATAGAAATATTAAACAAGTATATAATTGTTGCTACAACCACATCCCAAAAATTAGTAGGTAAACCCTTTGCCTTTAACATTCTCTTTTCCATTTGTTGGATGGTCTTATTCTTCCTCTTAGCCACACCATTTTAATACATTGTATAACTAGCTATATATTGATTCTTGATGACATGATACTTGTAAAATTTCATGAACCCATTAGAGATATACTTTCCCCCTATATCCATCCTCAAAATCTTGATGTGGTGTCCACTTTGTTTCTACACCATGGTCTTGAATTTCTTGAAGGTCTCTAGTGCATTTGATTTTTTATACAAAAATTAGACCCATATATTTCAATTAAAATCATCTATGAATGCCATGAATTAGAAACTATTAGATAGGGAGGGGGTATTTATTGTACCAAAGAAGTCTAAATGGATAAATCGATAGGATATTTTGCTGTCCATGCTTTAACCATGGGAAATTCACTCTTATGTTGCTTCCCCAATATGCATCCTTCACATACTTTATTTGGTTGTTCTATAAGGGGAAACCCTATCACCATTTGATTATTGTGAATAAGGTTCAACCCTCCAAAGATCAAATGTCCATATCCTAAGTAAGAAGAGTGGATTCACCTACTATAGTTTTAAATGTTGATGCGAGCTCACTTTGCATTCTCAACATAAACATTTGATTGCTTGTCATCTTGATTAATTCAATCTATATAGATATCCACTTCTATCAAATATTATGCATTCACCATTCTCAATTTTAATGTTATATCCATTTTGGACAAGTTTTCAAATGCTAATAAGGTTGTTCTTCAACCCAGACACATAATAATCGTCTTAAATTTTCTTTTTATCACCTTACTCAGTGTGAATAGATATAGTAACTTGACCCATGATGGGAACCTTCTCATTATTTTCCATATTTACATCTTATTTGATTGACTCATCAATGTGGTTGCACATCTCTTTGTTCCCACTCATGTGGTTGATAAAACCACTATCCAAGTACCATGTCTCTTTACCACTTTTTTTTTTGTAAAGTTACATGTTATGAATAAGTTTCCACCTTTCTCGATATTATTAGGTTCATTCTCTTGTGTTTTTAAGAAATTTGAATTCTGCCTATTCATATCATACTCATTATTTCTACACTCACTAGTATAGTGTCCATACCTTTTTCAATAATATAATTGGATGTTATACTTATCATACCTTTGTGTAGATCCTCTTTTATAAGTGTCACTTCTCATTCCTCTTTCTCTTCCTCTTCCTTGTGACTCTTGATGTCTATGCCTTCCACCTTCTTGATTATTGTAAGTTCTTCCTCTTCCTCTAATTTTGTGTCATCTCTCCCTTCCTCTCACATTTACATTAGTCTTGAATTATATCTCATGAGAGGAGGTGGCTGACCTATTAATGCTTTGTTCATAGGTTTTCAAGGAACCCATTAGCTCATCTATTGTCATTTGCCTCAAATCCTTTAACTCTTTAATTATAACCACTATAGTGTCAAATATGATTGGAAGATCCTTAACACCCTCTCTATGATCCTATTATCTTCAATGGTTGCACCACATGTATTCATTTGATTGACAATATTCATTGTCCTTGTGAATAAGTCATTAACAAAATAATTCTCCTTAATTTTTAGGGTTTCAAAGTCCATTATTAAGAGATTAAACTTGAAAATATTCACCTTGTCACTCCCTTGATAGGAATTTTAAAGAATATCCCATGCTTATTTATAATGGATAACTACTTCTATCCTAGGAAATATTGAATCAGCTAGTGCAATTTATATATAGTTGAGTGCCTTAGCATCCTTTCTCCTATTATATTTCAATGCATTCAATTTTACTTGGGTTAATGCAATTAAGGATTATATGTCTACAAACTCATTATATCCACCTTTAACCAACTCCCATATCTCTTGAGATTTGAATATAGTCCTCATTTTGATGATCCACATATCATAGTTATTTCCATCGAATGTATGGGGTTGTTACCATGAACTAGAACTACCTACTACCATGTCTAAATGAGATTATAACCTAAGAGATATGATACTCATTGTTGGAAGAAAAATAAAATGTCTAGGTTCAAATGGGAAACAACCAAAAACACAATTAAAAATAAAAGACTGAAACTAAGGGGATAATTTGGACTTGAGTAATAATGATGGCAATGTACTAAATAAACATGAAAGAAGTGATGAAAAAGGGGAAGGTAGAGTTATAACAATAAAATAAACACACTTTGATGTATTAAATAAATCTAAAAAAGCTACCACAAATAAATAACTATAATTATATTTATTTATAAACTCTTATAAAAAACCTCTGCTATGTTTTTCTATTGGTTGATTACTCTAATATTGTAGATGATAAAAAAAAAATATTTTTTCTTATTTCAATTCTAACACTTTAAGACTTTGAGTTTTGTCAATAAGATCTTATCCTTTATTATATTTTTCCTTTTATATATTTATGCAAGCTACTGATCTACTCCTATCTACCTATTTTCTCCAGGATATATTCTCTCTTGGCTACTCTCTCTCTCCAAATGTTATAGTGTCAATATTATCTACCCATTTCTCTCTTTTTATCTCTTTTTGATGCTACTATACTAAAAAAATTATTACTCTCTTGCATTATATTTTTATATTGTTGTCTTCTACATCTGAGCTTCTCACCTACCAATTTTTCCCCCCAAAAAAACTCTAAACAATTGGTTGATTTCCAAGAGATTATCAAGCAAGTAGGTAGGAAGTTAGAATAAAATATTTTAACACAAGGACACAAAGAGAACCAATGAAAGGGATGAAAAATAAAATTATTCTCACAAAGTAAGAATAAAATTATTGTTGTAACATAGTAAAAAATGTGAGAGATAATAAAATATGCATGACATGTTAGTCCCTCACACATGGGTGAGATCAACCAACATGCATAAACTCAGTGTGTGATGGTGTCAATAGAAAATTTCAATGGAAGTGTTGACTCCCACTATCAACTGCACCGATGTTCATAGAGATGATTTTAAAAATTTTCCAAACATTTATAGGGAATCACCATTCATTTTTTAGGGCCCATGTCACTCTAAAAATGCATTGGCATCCACTGCATGGTAATTCATCCATACAATCTACTACCATCATTTGAATATTAAATATCAAAAGCACAAACATTTCCCCTATTACCTTCTAATACCAATTCCAATTTCCCATGTTACACAAACACACACAAACTCAGTGAAATCATTATTAAGAACCAACCATATCGAACTAGGAAGTAGTTCACAAGGATCATTACACGAGCATAAATGAAAACATCAAATTTTTTTCATAGACAAAGTTATTATTACTATCATTATGATTACATACATCTATGCTAAAATCCTTATCTCCTTCATCTTATTTTATAATAGGAACATAATCATTATTTTCCTCTTATGCATAAATAATTATAATCCAATATCCATCAACAAGATGATGACATTTTTTATACAAATACATTATCTCATATGCCTTTGGAGGATAAAAATTTAAATTGGGACACAACCATAAACTATAAAAATAATATTTTACATGATATCATCAAAAATTTGACCAATCAATTATTCATGTTAAAAAGGATATCTCTTTTAATGTGTTCAATTTTTATTATTGTGGATATTAACAAGGACCATACCTTGAATTGAAAAGCATATCATGAGAGCCAAACTTAAAAACTTTTAAATATAATATAAAGATGATTCTGAGCAATCACAAGTTTTTCCTTAAAATTTTACCATAAATACATATAAATAATTTTTAGTCTCTACATGGGTTTAAAACATAAATTTAAGAATTATTAAAATATTAAACAATATGTAGAAATAGCTTGCTTCATTACCCAAATATGTGTGGTGTAGATAAAGTATGCAAAAATTAGATGTATATAATAATAACATCAAAGAAAATTTAAATCATATCACATAATTGGCTATGTCAAACTATATAAATTAATATAACACAACCTGTAATTAATTATACTTGTTGTTATGAGGATGCCTGAAACCAATACAGATGTAGAATTCTCTTAATTTTTCATTTAATTATGCTCCAATCCTTCTCCAACTTAACCATAACATATTTGACTTATGCATATGCTACTTGTAAAAAATTTAAAATCTATTTTCATTAGTCACTATTCCCTTGCTCCTTCTTGCATGAAATCAAGAAGAGCTGATAAAATAATATATAATTGAGGGAATACAGAGACATCAATTCATAAGTAAAGATTAACATCCATAATTATGCCAAAAACACACTCTTGATAGTATGATTCACCATAACAGAGGATTCCATATAATGCATATTAAGTTATCTTAGATCCATCTCCAATGTGATTAATTATATCTATAATACTAAATATATTACATTAAAAAAAAATTGCCAAATTTTCTCCTAATGTTTGACTAAAATAGAGGATATCCAATATGAGACCTATCCAAAATGTTTTAACATGTGTACAATCTGAAATACATGGCATATGGTTTTTGTTGAACCACATACTAAGAAAATAAACGACAAAGTATTTCAAAAACAAAGATAGTGTTGCCAACATAATCACTTATAATAACATAGTTCACCATAATAGAACGTGACCTATAATGATTGGCAAATTATCTTGGACATGCATTTGAAGTGTTTTTAAGTGTGTCTAGAATCCTAAATACATGTCATATTTTTTTTTGTACCATATACCAAGAATGTCCTTAAATATACGTTAATAAAGGTAAGCATGTTCTTAACCCAAAATTATGTCACTTAATCCATCTAAAAGTGTACATCATACATATTTATTTTCTACCATATATTAATGATTTATTATCTCCTATGTTCATGAATAAAATTTTGTACTTCATAAGGAGCTATTGGTACAAAATCCACCTTACTTTACCCACATATATTTAATTTGAATCTACTAGTTATACATGAAATAGTTCATATACAACTTACCATCTAGTCTTTATATGGTAGGATCATCAAGTACAATTTTGGTTCAAATAGTTCATATAACACTTTGCATTGAGTCTTTCTATGGTATAATTTTTAGATAAGAAAATTCTTGATATAGAAGCTAAGATTTTTCCCCACTTCAAAGTTCTAACCTTTCCATGGGTCATTTATGCATTTATTCACATGTCCAATTAGATGTTACCATGTATAAAATATAAATGATAAATTTTTAAAGATCAAAAAATAATTGAAGTAGAGGCACAAATACACTAGAAAAGAAAAGTGGAAAAAAAATACAAGGTTCAAATATTTCAGATCCCATTTAGAGGATATGTACATTAACAACATTTGGATTATAAATAGAAAGAAAATAATATGAATCAAACACATAATATCCATAAAAATGGAATTATTACTAAAATTATATAAAAAAAATGCAAGTATAAATAAAATTCAATAGAAAAATAGTTAATAAGAACTTTTGATACATTATCTATGTTTATAAACAAAAAAGTTCATAAAATATCAAATGAATATTTATCTATACCCTATAGTTTAACATTTTTATTAGATAGGGTAAAAAAATAGGTTTTGAAGGGTCATGTACCCTTTTACAAAAGATAAAATTTTAAAGATCAAATGAGATGCTAAAGATAGTGACCCATGTGAAATAAAATGCCTAATAGTCAGCTAAGTAATAGCCTACCACAAAGAATAACCTTACAAAAAAAACCAATAATCTTCTACAAAACTACTATTTCCATTTAAAATTGCATAACCAAAGGAAAAAAGACCCTCCTGATCCAAGGTAAAAAATTGAAAAATAGAAACATCATCCATAACCATGCAATGAAAATTACCAACCTTTAGTGACTAGTGGTCATCCATGAAGAACAAACGAACTGTAGGGGCCACCCCATTTAAAATAGGGAATTATCTTCAAAAATTTTGCAAATGGAAAGTCTAATGAGTAAATTTTTAGGGGAAAAGATCCTTCCATAACTCATCCATTGAGTGACTCTTCAGAGTGGAGGGACATGATATAAGGATTATGAAATATATCTTTTCTACCTTTCTTATTTTTATGCACCTTGCTCCATTGTCCTTTTGATTTATAGGTTGAAATTTTTTCCACTCCCCTTTGCCTTCCACCATTTCTAGGTAGAGGGGGATTGAAATCTCAATTGATTTATAGGGATTGGATTTGTCTCTCAAGAGATCCACTAGATTCACATTTAAGGTTTTAGTCCCACTTGTCACCCACAAGTGGTACGTTATTCAAAATCAACTGCAACCAAATCTAGGACATCAATTTATATAATAGTTTTATTTTCTATCGTATCATTTGGATATTTTTACAAAATTCTCTTATCCAAATTTCTTTATTTTTATTTAGTCATTCTAACTTCCTCTTCTAAATCATTGTCAGAAAAATCATGACCCCATACTATCATAATATCAGAGGAAGAACTCATCCAACAAGTTTGAGCCTTTATTTTATTGAGGTTATTGCAATCATATGTTTAGTTACTAGCACTGAGGAACCTATGACACCACAACACTAGGCCTTCATAGTATAGAGTTTGGGTCCATATATAATCTTCTAAGATTAGGTCAATGGAGGCCGAAAGATCAATAGAGGTATCAAGGGTGACCACATTATATTTTAGTCATTATTAAATGAATATTTTAGACCTTTTTAACCCTCTAATACATCACATAACTTAAATTATTCTTCTTCTCCTCCACAATAATAGACTCACAAATGCACTTCATCTCTTCTATCTCTCTTTTAAGATGTTTTTCCATCCTAATTTCTTCCCTTATATTAATCAAATCAAAAATTGTGAAAAATATATACCAAAATGACTCATAAAAATAAGAGATCAAGTTCATTATTCATTTTTGTATAGGTTGAAAACCCATTTTAACATCTATGTAATTCATACATAACCAACAATCAGATAACTATGATCAAAAAATTGAGTATAAGGATACATTTAACAAGTTCATAATTGTATCTTGACTATAAGCATATATTTTTGTGATGTGAAATGTAAATTATATAGCTTATTTTTAGTATTGAAAAGGGGTTAAATGGAATATTACATGAAAAAATCAATGATAGATACAAAAAATTAAACAAAGCGGGTATTATGATGTTTCTTGATTTTTATGTGTATGCATAACTTGTGCATGTGTATAAATGTAGTGTTAATTATAATATTTTGATATTTTTTTAGTTCATTGATAACATTTGTAGTATGTGTAACCAAAGTTTGTGTTTATTGGTTAGTGCCTAGTGGAAAGGAAGGACTATTGAAATAAACATGTTATTAAGTCCTAAAAACATCAAATGTAGTATGGTAAATTAATACTTAATGTGGGATTTCTAAACTATGCTTGTTATATTGCATTGATATGTGGGCTTGGCATATGTTTCTACTTGAGGGAGGAAATAGGTGTTTTTTTGGAGGTTGATTCACAAATTATTTTGGCTGAGATGGAAGGAGAGAGGGATGTTCTATGAGGTCTCTTGAATAAACTACAAAATGACACCAGTTTCATGTATAGTTTTTTATTCATATTGAGATCCGTTATGAAAAAAAAATATCTAACAAAGAAAATAACATTAGAAATGAAAGGAAGTATAAGAAATGAGTAAATGAGTTAGGCATGCATACTTTAGAATATGTGCATGTAGAGTCTTCTAAAGTAGAAAAATATTTTGATGTCATGTCTAATTTTAGAATGTATGACATTGTCACTCATGTGCAAAAATTTACATTTTTCATATTATAATGTTCATGTTTTTTGTTTTAATTGTAATCAACATTATTTTTGGTGAGGTTATATAAAGTTGATTCAATGTCAGAAATATTATTCTAGGATACATTTTATATTGTTTTGAAAGATTAACATTTTTTTTATAATTCAAAGATGACTATATGTTATAAGGATCTTTTGATTACTATGTAATTATACAAGGATGACTATATGCTATAATGTTATCTATGTAACTATCATGGTATACATCAAAATTATGTAGTGATGAGTATATGTTGTAATGATATTTTTATTCTATTTTCATTATCTATGTAACTATAATGGTATATATCAAAATTATGTAGTGATGAGTATATGTTGTAATGATATTTTTATTCTATTTCCATCACTAATCTTTATCATATTGAAAATTATCATGTATTTTATATGTAAATGTTATTTATAGTAGTTTAGACATAATCAATTTTCAAAATTATTGTATGTGTTATTCATTAATCTATGTTCATATATTGAGATATTTTATTATTCACAATGTTTATTATGTATTGGTCAAATGAAAAAAACATATTTTATTGTGGAACATATGGATAAAATGTGGTATCAAATTTTGTAGCTTCCACTACAAAAATTGAGTGAGAGTCTATTTTACTAAAGCAATGTCAAGTGGGAAACGTTTCCTGACATTAATGAGGAATACATGTAGGTTACATGGGTAGATGGTGATAGGGTTTAAAAATATTTTAAAGGAGAAAAAAATGAAGTCATTCCCTAAAAATTTACATGTGTCATATCACACAAAAAAAACATCACTTATTCCTAGAAAGTAGACAAGGATTAACGCTACCCTAGAATATGTCATGTCAGTAATCTCCCATTTTAGGGATCAAGTGTGTGTGTAGTTGTATTTTATTATGTTATATTCATATGTAATTTTTATATCATATTTTAAATTTACATACAATATATATGTTTAACATATTCATACAAATATTGGTGTTCATGTGAGTCAAAAGATTTCTAGGAAATCAATTCCATGTCAAAAGACAATTTCATAGTGTCAAAGATCATAAAAGGTAGTGGGTAGGGATAAAAACAATAATTTTTGGATATTAGTGTCATTTTATAACATGATAAATGGTCATTATACATATCATGTGTTGTGCACATACAATCAGGTAGAATACACAAACAATGAAGGAAATCATTGCACAAAAAACAATATGAATAGTTCAAGGGGAAGAAATATTTTTTGGCTCCTTATATTAGCCCTCAACCAAATGAATGGGTTCATAATATAATATTTATGGGAATGTTTACCATCACCATCCATATTAAACATTATGACATGGTTCATGATAAAGTTTCAATTTTCAAAGGTGAAAAATAACTAGGTGACTTCTTAAGCAACAATGTTATAGACAATAGAGAACACCAAATCAAGGAGGTGAAATATGTATATATTCCCAAGGATGTAAAAATTATTTAGGATAGGTCACTATCAAAGTCCAATAAGTGGTTTATCTATGAATGATACAATGGGGAAGGGTTTGATGAGGATGGGAAAATCCCCTTCATATCGGGCACCCAACTCCTACAACAGTTGGGTTGGTTGTTGAGATTTGGGAAGAGTAGGCTATTGGTGATGGATTTTACATTAGAAATAAATACAAAAAAGGTATGATTCAATCATTATAATAGTTTTTGATGATATATATATATATATATATATATAAGCTTGCAATCTCGCTTGATATTTTTATCTATGCATAGTTCTAATTGTACATGTTTCTAGTGTTTGATTATAAAAACCAAGGAATATCCATTAAATGGGTGATTATGTCATGATTATGTATTATTGACATCAATCAATGGATGAAAATACTTTTACATAGAGTATATTTGAAATAAATTAAGTGGAAAATAAATCCCTTTATGGTAGATTATGTTAGTGCATAGATCAAAGCTATTAGGAACATATTTTATTATTTATATATGCATATTTAAGGTCATAAATTGAAGTTCATAGATATTTTTTCTATCTTATATTCTATATTATTAAAAATATATTGGGTAAGTGTATGGATTTGGGGGACATTTTTGTTGACATTTATCATAACGTGTACATGTTATAGACATTACAAGTATACTCAATGTCCATAAAACGTCACATTACTTAAAACCAAACTCAAAATTACTGAACCTAAATGCATATGTGTCATAATGTGTAAAAATTATGTTTAGTTAAAATAATGCATACACATTATCTTTACATTGCACAAAAAAGCATGAAATATATATTACAAGGGAAATATTGTTTACTAAAATAAATATTAATTATAAGTTTACATTTATATTGTTACACTTTTATTCCTTGTATATTTTTACTTTTATAATGAATATAAATCTAAACTCATACTTTAAATTTACTTTAGTAAATACAAGAAATTAGAGTCACTCTGCATCTGATAGAGTTGGTCTCACAAGTGCACACCTTATGATGTGCAATATGTTTTTTTCAAAATCTAATCTAGTTATTACTTGGGATTTTTAGGGTTTTAGGTATTTTAAAAATAAATTGCATAACTTTTGGAATTGATATCCATTTTTGGTAAACATATAGTCATTTTTAAGGTTTTGGTACCTTTTAGATTACTTCCTAGCATTTCTATAAGTCCTAGGTTTGTTAGAATTGAATTTTACATGACCCTCATTTTTAAATAAAGCCAAGTTGTGTGATTAGGATAGAATAAGTCACATTGATGTCCTATACACATCAAATGATCACTTTGTATTAATCTCACTTGTTCATAATCCATCCCTCATCCCTAATCACTTTCTTCTCATCACACTATCACTCTATCCTTATTCCTCATTATCCCTAATCACTCCCTTATTGATCCTCACCATTATTCATCATCTATAATCACTCCCTCATTATCTATAATCACTCTTGTATTGAACTTCACCATCCTTCATCATTTTAAATCAATTTTACATCATCCCTCATCATCCCTAATCACTCCCTCCTCATCCCTCATCATAACTAATCACTACCTCATTAACATTCACCATCCCTCTTCATCTCTACTCACTCCTTCACCACCCCTAATCACTCCCTCATTAACCATTACCATCCTTCACCATCCCTAATCACTTTATCATCATCCATAATCACTCCCTCATTAAACCTCACCATCCCTAGTCATTGTTTCATCATCCCTCATCATCCATTATCACTCAATCCTCATCCATAATCATCCCTAATCACTCCCTCATTAACCCTCATCATCCCCATCATATATAATCACTCCCTTATCATCCCTAATCACTCCCTTATTTACCCTTACCATCCCTCATCATACCTAATCATTTATTTATCATCCATAATCATCCCTAATCATACCTTCCTCATTCCTCATCATTCATAATCATTACCTCATTTACCCTCACCATCCCTAATCAGTCCCTCATCCTCCCTAATCACTTCTTCCTTGAACCTCAACATCCTTCATCATCCCTAATGACTCCCTCATCATATATACTCACTCCCTCTTCATCCCTCCTAATATTTAATCACTCCATCCAATACCTTGATGGTGGGTGTTGTAGCTTCTCACTCATGCCTGATTGGCTTATTTTTCAATTCCAAGTTTTACTCACTCAAATAAGACCCAAATAAAATAGTATTTCACTCATCTTATTTCACTCAAATTAGGATCTAAGAGATATCAATTCATTATCTAGTGGGATTTAAATATTCATATGGTGATCTATGCCCAAACCATGGATAGTGTGTGTATTCAAAGCCCTAGACTAGAATAAATATGAAATAAATCAAGTAAAGGGTGGGATTAAAATTATTTAATTACATATATATTAGGATTTGAGCATCTAATAATCCTAATCCAATAGTTGAGAATTCAAATTTATATTTATATAAATAGGGGAGATTGGAGATTAGTTGAGAATTCTAATCCCTGCCCCATAGTTGACTGTATATCCATAATAGACCATAATTTTGAGTAGATAGATAGGTGTTCACCAATATGGTAGAGTGTGTTCCAATTATGTAGTTGATAGAGTGTGTTTCCCAACCTAACTCAATCTATACACAACTAGATTTATACCCAAATTGATATATAAAGTGAATTAAGGGCATATTATTTAATATAATATATTGAGGATGGGCCACATCAAGATTGGTCATGGCTCAATGGGATATAAAGGATAAATCGAGATTTTTCCATACTCTAAGTATTCATCGATCCCCAATATAGTATATATAAGGGTAGCATAGGAATGGGGTGCCCACCATAGTTATATATGGGGATCCAATCTGAAGGCCCTACCATGATATCAAACTTTCCCTACCCATTAAGGAAACATAATATTTTCCTACCTAATTCATCTATTCTAAGGAGTACGATAAGAGAATCTTGCATTTTTGATATATAACTTTACTTCACCAATAACACATCAAGAGAAAATTTCCTTCTCAATGGATATCAATGGATTAAAGAAAAAATATCAAGGTAAATTTACCTTCTTGTTATCTATCTTTTATTTGATTTTTATTTAAGGCATGGCTATCAAGTGAAGCTTACTTTCTAATAGATAACTTTGTTCTTACCCTACCTAATTAGATATACCCTACCCACTAAGGAAAGTGAAGCTTCATTCCTATTCTATATCTTTTTTCTTGTCATACCTACTTTCCATTTATATAATATATACTTAGTTATCAAGGGAAACTTGCTTCCTAATATATAACTTACATATATTCTTTCCCAACCTACTTAACTATGCCCTATCTACTTAACTTCTATTATCGGCAAGGAAATCTTGCTTCCTAATATAGATAATGGTAAATGAATTTTTGAATCATGTTACATATGTAATATATTTATACCATTATGTTTTCCCTACCTACTTTACCTACTTGAGTATGACCTAACTATTTTACCTACTTGACTATTCCCCACCTGATTGAATATCTATGTGATATATTAAACTTAAGTATTCCCTACCTAAATACCCAATCCATATATTGATTTTAAATATGCCCTACATTTATTGATCTTAAATACCCAATCCATATATTGATCTTTCTTTCCCTAACTACTTGATTATTCCCTCCTACCCATTTATCCATATTTTCATACTTACTTGAGTATTCCCTACATGATAAAATATCTAAGATGTGTATTGATATTTAATACTTGTACCTATTCCTAAATGTCTCCCTCCCTCCCTCTCTCTCTCTCGCTCTCTCTCTCTCTCTCTCTCTCTCTCTCTCTCTCTCTCTCTCTCTCTCTCTCTCTGTGTGTGTGTGTGTGTGTGTGTGTGTGTGTGTGTGTGTGTGTGTGTGTGTGTGTGTGTGTGTGTGTGTGTGTGTGTGTGTGTGTGTGTGTGTGTGTGTGTGTGTGTTTGTGTGTGTGTGTGTGTGTGTGTGTGTGTGTGTGTGTGTGTGTGTGTGTGTGTGTGTGTGTGTGTGTGTGTGTGTGTGTGTTACCAAACCATATATTTAATACTTGATTGAATAACCAAGGCATATCTTGAAAGGGGAGGGGGAATTCTAACTATGTAAAGAAAGAGTGACTAGGGATCATCACACAAAATTATAATTACACTTAATCCACATTAAATATATTAGAGGGAGTGATTATGGATGATAAATTATGAATAAAGAGTGACTAGGGATGAAGAAAGAGTGATTAAGGATGATGATAGATGTTGAACATAAATGATGAATTAATTAGGGATGATAAGGAATGAAGAAGGAGTGATTATGGATGATGAATGATGATGAATATAATAGAGTATGAGATTATATATAGAGGAGGTCACTACTGGTATAATAAATATAGACATCTAGGTAGTCGATTCTTTTCCTTGGTATTCAAACTAAATTAGATATATATCTACTCAATCCCTATCTATCACTCAAATCCCAATCGCTCATAATAGGTCCATCTATCTCACTAAATAGACTCCCTATCCCATCCCCATGTAAATAAAGGAAAGGAAATGTGGAGGGGATAAGTCCTAAATATATCCTCGTATCTGGTCAATCACCATTAATTCCAATCAATAAGATCCCCATTCCCATCTAGATAATGGAAATGAAAGGGGAGGGAAAGATCCTAATTGGGAATAAGAAATAGACTGGCCAATCTCCTCTATCATGTTTGAATCTATAGGATCCCCATCCCCATACCCATATAAGTAAACAAAAGGAAATGAAAGGGGAGGGAGAGAGACTAATTAAGAATATTCTATTAAATAAGTCATAAGAGTGAAAGTACCCCTTTCTATCTATGAGTATAATAAAAGGAAAGGTCCTTGATCACATTTACCTCCCTAATTAGGCCATTTTTATTCTATAAGTATGTTACCTATATATCAATTTTATGTGCTCCATATTTCACTCCATAAAATTAATGAAGACCACCAGAGAAGAGATCCCAAGATTCCTTGATCCCCTGATTAAAAATTTAACCCTAGATCCTAGCTGATCTTTATTAACCCCATACCTAAAAGGGAAATAGGTTAATAGTTATCTAGGTTCTTAGACATAAGAGATGAATGAAAGAGAGAAATAAACCCTAGACCATAATGAACTATGGGTTAATCAACCATATGCACTAAAACCTATAAAAATGGTACTTCTCTGAAAGGGACGATGGGGAGAGTAGGAGGAAGAAGATCCTACCATAATGACTAGATTAACATTCTATCCTCTTCCTTTTGGGGAAGGAAGACCATATATATTTGATTTTAATTGGATCTATCTTGGGTTATTAGGGACTAATCTTAACCTACCCCTCCCCTAATATAATTCCCAAGACCCTAGTCACCCTTATCTATATACATGACCCAACCATCTAGATATAGGGTATGTAGGTACTATCCCTTATAAAATATTATAGTTGATAGAACAAAGTGTTACCCTATTCATGTAGTTAAATTTGGCCTAACTTGGACTAGTGATGTAGGTTGGGTTAGATAAATAGGCATGGAAAAATAGATGAATATGGTTGGGTTGGACAAATAGATACTCTATATGTTTCAGATAGAGAGACAGATAATTAAATTAGACTCCAATTAAATGAGAGATAGATTTACCACATATATAATAAAATATGATATTTTATAAATACTATTAGGTCACTACTAGTATAGGGATATAGATAACTAGGTGGTGAATTCCTCAACTTAATATTCCATATAGTCTCATCCTCATAACACGTCAATTCCACTCAATCCTATCCCACTCTAGAAAGCTATTATATCACTCATCTATTATGTTTCACATTAGATTAAATATATGATCATAGATGGTCAATCTAGATTTATAATAGCTAATTTATCTCTCTTAATCCCAATTAAACATATTTATATATATCTAGCCTGATCAATCAGTAGTCTACATCAACTAGACATAGCCTCATATCTTGTTGGGTTGATATTTATCATTTTGAATTAGTAAGATCCCCATCCCCATCCACATATAGAAAAATTAAAAGAAAGGAAATAAAAGGGGATGGAGAGGGATATATTAAGAATAATCAATTAAATCTAATGGACTAAATATATGCTCAATCAATCTGAGATGTTCATAGTCAGTCCTGTCTCTAATGAGTGATTGGTATTCTAAATGAGAATGGTTTGTAATATATGAGGGACTATCTATATTCCCAATCACACATAAATAAATGTATATATAGATATATAGTATAGAATTATCTAGATAGAAAGAGAGGTATATCTATCTAGGAGGCTCATATTCTATATAGATAAAAAGAAAGTATCAAGGCTGAGGGGGGAATTGATTCATAAATACACAAGGGAGGAAATAGAGGCTTGAACCATGGGATATGTTAGTATATCATACATATGGGAGGAAAAAACTCTATTATATTGGACACTTGGGCCCAAAGAAGAGGCCTTGACTACAATAGATATGAGAAAGGCCCTGCCTCCTTTAGAACCTCAAACCCTCACCCATTATGGATAGGGTTCAGAAGCCAAACTATATATTTTATCTATCTATATAAATGTCATGTCAACTGCATCTATAATCATAGTCAACACTTATACAAAATCATATCTATCCACTATAGATATTGAGTGATTAAGGATGATGAGGGATGATGAATGAGTGATTAGGGATGATGAGGGACAATGAGGGTCAATTAGGAACTCATTAGGGATGACAAGGGAGTAATTATGGATGATGAGGTATGGTGAGGGTCAATGAGGGAGTGATTATGGATTATTAGGAATGAGGAAGGAGTGATTAGGTATGATGAGGGATGATGAACTTATTAGGGATTGTGAGGGATAATTAAAGTTAATGAGGAAGTGATTAGTGATGACAAGGGAGTGATTTGAGATGATGAGGGATTGTGAATATAATTGAGGGAGTGATTAGGGACAATGAGGAATGAGGATATAGTGATTATCAATGATGAGGGATGAGGAGAAAGTGATCAAGGATGAGATAGTGATGATGAACAAGTAAAAATAATAAAAAGTGGACATTTGATGTGTGTAGGTCATCAAAATGACCTATGTTACCCCAATCACACCACTTTGGCCTGAGTTCAAAGTGAGTGGTTTGTAAACATTAATTTTTACAAAATTAGGACTCCTATAAATGTCAATAAATAATTTAAAAGGCACAAAAACTTAAAAAATGACTATATGTTTATGAAAAATGGACATCAATTGTAAAAGCCATGCCCTAAAATACCTAGGTTCAATATTGAGACCTTGAAAATTCCTAAATAATGATCATATTTCATTTTGAAAAAAATATTCCACATCATAAGGAATGTAAATATGAGAACAAATCTATTAGATGAAGAGTGACCCTAATTTCTTATATTCACTAAAATAAATTTTAAGTTTACATTTTTTATTGTGCTAGTTAGGGGGTCGCACGATTGAATATCCATTTTCTATTGGTTTTTAGGATCTATTTACTTTTAAAATTAATCAAAAAATAGTAATCAAAAAATTATTAAAAAAATATAAGTTACAAAATGGATGATCTTATATAAAGTTTCACCATATGGTTTTAATCAATATTAAATGATGGTCAGAAAATCAAGGGCCATACATGTTGGTGCATATATTTTATTTAATTCATTTAATTTTATTTATTATTTATTATTTTGGTGCACTAATTACATTTTATAGTTATTTTATTATGTTTATTAATAATTTTCACCAGATAGGATAAGCTTACTTAGCTAGTAGTTAACTTAGACACTTATCTTGTTGTAATGGAGTTCTACTCCACTATTTAGGGTAACATAGGATAAGATTGTTTAAATAATAGTCAACTTGTGTTGATAATTTACACAAGTTGGCACCTATATTTTTCATGTGGAGTTTCACTCCACTATTCATGTAGATAGATATTAGTTGAACTATAATTCTTGTGTGAGTTCGCTGATCTTTATCATGCATGCCTTGCTCTATATAAGCAATGACTGTTTATGTATTCCATATTAGATTTATTGAATTATTTATTCATTTATGTTATTATATTAGATATATAATTATTGTTTATTACTATTACTATTTTATCTCTTATTTATGTTTTCTATTAGATTCATTAGATCATGTAGCTAATTCTAACAATACATCTAGATATCTATTCTATTTTATGAAAGAAAAAAAAAAAGCACTTATTTAAATTTTAGATGTTTGAGCTAGTTATACTTTAACAATTTTGAAAAACATTTAGGTTTTTATAAATTACACTCAAAATTTGATAGTTCATGTTCTTACACCATCATTAAATTTGTATTGTAGCCATCTCAAATTATCTACGAAAATTTAGATTTTTCAATTTTTAGGAAAAACATATCCATAAGTAAGCCCCTTTTTGTCCCCCTACATTGTCCACATACCCTATTATGTTATGAAAGGATACTTTCAATTATGGAGATTATTTATGTAGCTAGCATGTCAGTCACACATTGTTGAAGAATTTGATAGAAATGTGAAAGAAGATTATGTAACATGCATGATGTTTAGTGAATTTGGGTGCATAATGCATAGTTGGGCTAATGAAGACATGGAAAATAGGGAGTGTCTAAAGTTTTGAGACAATTATCACTCCACACAAGGAAATTTTGTTCAAAATTGGGAAAAACATTAGCTTCAAAGGGTTATAATGTGGTCATGATCCTATCATACCCTTTAGAATGTAGGGAAAGAAAAGAATTCAGCCATAGAATCACACCTAAAAATATGTTTCTTGAGAAACATATGGAATTTTGCACATTGTTGGGTGGATTTTTTAGGTCACCAACTAACCACAACTATTTACATATACTATAGGTGGATTTAAATATGCAAGGACAATGTATTCTAAAGGAACTTCAAAGTGGAGAGAATTGAAAATATTTCATGGGTCAATGACTTAAAAATTTTAGAATACCATTTGACCTTCCATAGTAATGACCCTCATAAATCTTGTGTGTGGTTTTAGATATACAAGACATTATATTATCATGTATATACTACAACACCATCCATGTCAGTGTGAAATTATCCATTTTCACTCCAAGGCTACACTTGTAAACATGTGATTATGGTGGAGATAATGAGAGAGATAAGGATATATGTATTTGTCCAGGATACGGGGGATGGTGTGAGAGAGTGCGTAAACATCAGTGATATAGATTATAACATACATTTTATTTATGATTATTTTTTATTTATTTAACATTCTATTATGAGTATCAATTGGATAATATATTTTGAATGCATAGTGCATAGATAGTGGAGCAGGAAATGGAAATGAAGGTGAAGAATATATGGATGTCATATAATCAAAACCTCAAGATGAAGTTGAACTAGGTATGGGTATTGGAGGATCTAACCCTACATATAAGATTAGGTGGATGATAGTGAAAACTAGATAAGGGATGTTGATAATGTAAGACATGTTTCTAATCATACTTGTATGGTTTTATATTTTTAAGGTGAATTTATAATAGGATGATTTTCATTATATGAATAGACCCCTATCAAGGCTAAAGTTGATGAGATCAAAGCCATGAGATGCAAAGCTCAATATATTTTTTAGAATTATGTCACTGTAACAAGTACCTTTGAAATAATATTATTATTTTGAAAGTATATGGAAGATGTTTACAAAAAAGTGAAGAGTGGGTTAATATAATGTACACAACACCTAATGTATTATCCATTCCAACAATTTCATGATTCCCATGACAACACCCTTAATATAGAGAGAGACTTCATAGAAATGTTGAATAGGGGAAGATATCATAACATGTCATATAAGATAACCTTTTTTCCAAACCCTCCTCATAAGAATCACAAATGAGAAGTTTGAAATGAGGATCTAAAAAAGGTAGAGAAGTGATATAGAGATAGACTTTATGGAGATAATGTGACTTTATTGTGTCCCTATTTTGGTTATAGTAAGAAGTCATTGTACATTTGTACATTTTGTATGTGATGTGATTAAAATTTATACCTAAGACTGTAAAATGTTTAAATGATGTAAATAGGTGTTTCATGTTTTGTGAATATGCTTCCAATTGATACATAATTCAATTTATAACTAACCCCTTCTTATGCATATCAAAATTTTAAATTCAAAAAAATATATGGATGTCATATATGTTTTTCTTGGTAAAGGTCAACTTTTGAATGGCACATAGTATTGCATTGTTATTTTTTAGAATGTTTACTATTTTTAAAATTAATTATTCATATAATTATTGACTCTTTTCATCATTATAAGAAGTTATTATGACCTTGAAGTCATGAAATTATATTTTTATTTTTCACATTTGAATTTCACTCTTATGGTTCTCTTAATAGGTCTTATAGGCTAGGTTTATGGTCATTGGACAAGAGCATGCTTCTTGGAATTGTTAATTGGTAGATTGTAAAAATCCTTAGATATAACATATAACATGGCCTTTGAGTGTTAAAAATCAATTTTTTAATTAATATTTATCCTCATATTTACTTTGAAATCTATGAAAAAGTGAAGTATTTCATGTAAAACTAAAATTACCATTAATATAAATAGAATTTCTAATTTTAGACATGTATATTTATATGTAATTCATGTGATAAATACATTTATGATCCTTAGTTATCAATTTATGCCATATTTTCACACAATTCTCTTAATATTTTTTGTATATGAATTGTTCATTTTGTTATCCTAATGGAACAAGGCACCAATGTAGGTAGACTGTATCAAAATTTAATCACAATAATTTATTTTTAAGTTCATATAATTTTTTATATGAAGTAATGAATGCATTTTCTTGCATATTTTATATCAAGGGTGAAAAATCCAGGATATAAAATCAATATGGTCATAATATCATAAATCAAATAATAATTTCATGAACACATATGGCATAATTTCTCGATTCTATAGAGGCAGACAAAGAAACAAAATAGGATGAGTTCCAATTCATATGATCAATATTATGTCATTAATAATAGAATACTTGGATTTAATTCTTAGTTTATGGATCGTAGTTGTAATAGATTTGGTTATATTATTTTGTGTTACAATAATTCATGTTTTAAAGATCAAATATCATATACTAGTATCAACTTTTTCACATTAGTATAAAGTCATATTTATGAGTTTCTCATCAAATAGTCTTATGAATGCCTTGAGTTCAATGTAATAAAATATGATTTATGGAATAATATTTATGTTATTCCAAGTTACATCATTTGGAAAAAAATCATGGCTACAAAAGCATATGATAATCCTAAGTAGGCAATACACACCCTAATCAAATAAAAAATATGTTCATTGGAATGAAAATGCCTTTTAGAATTAATTTTGAGATATTTAGTGTTCAAAAACATCAATCCAATATATTAAGAATCCAACCATCTCAACCTATAGATGCATTATGGAAAATATTCACAATATCCCATCAAGCTAATTTTTTATCGATATAGCCTAGATTAATGATTTTGATAGTGGATACTTTGTACATCTATCCACTTGTCCAAGATACTAACAATGATGAAAACTACTCTCTTATGGTTGACTATGAATATTTTTACATTGACTATATTTATTGAATGCCTATTCATCAAATGATTAGGTGTACAACTGATAGGGTATGTTTATCAATGTGTCACCATACTATAATAATGTAAAGTGCATTGTATCTTAATGATTTTATTTCTATGTTGTTTTGATGATTGCATGCCTATGATTTTGTGACCTTTAGCTTGGAGATGCCTTTGTAACTCTCTAGGATTGGGGTAAGTTAGTTTTTATTTAATCTTAACTTATTTGAAAGGAAATTTTTTAAATTATCACCATATTTTCAGTCACTTCCATCAGTACCATATGCTTAAAATTTTTTCTATTGATTTTTATGTAATTATGGTATCTTTTTCACCAAAAAACCTTTAGTTTGATCATTAGACTTGATTAATACATAGTCTTAACTATACTTTTGTACGTGGAGGACAATGTTGCATAATACACATTTGTGTATTTTCCTAAGGGACAAATGTATGTAATAAATGGCTAATTGTGACAAGAAATCATTGTTATATAATTCTATTGATTGTTGTATTTTTTATACCTTCATTTGTAGTTAGTGTGGTTGGATGTATTTTTAATACCTTCATTTTTAGCTAGTGGGGTTGGTAGTGTTTCCTTTTATTGTCTTAATATATTTGAGGTATAGCTAAATAGAATCCACAGTAGTAGTGTTTCATTTTATAAATTATTGTTATAATTATAAATATAAACATATTTTATAGATCAATATAATGTGTTTTTTTAATGTAGTCATTGATGGGTAAGGCAAGGGGTTGTTACTTAGAAGAACCATAGTTTTATGAATTAATTTAATTTGTAGTTAAGAAATAATGTGAATATATTTTGGCTTAGCTTCTTTTAGTGGTTTTTGTGATTACATTAGGAGCCATAGAAATCAAATTTGGAACTTGATTCCTGCACTTGAGCGACAATGTCATCGATGTACAAAAAAAAATCATCATGTTTTCTAGTGATTGATTGAGGGGTCACTACATGTAGAGAATGCTAAAATTCTTTCCACTATGCATTTTATTTTTTTATATTTCATTAATTTATATTCTCATCTTTTTCAATCAAACTAAAAATGTAAATTCATTTCTCTATAAAATTTCCAATCGAGTCATCCCTCATAATTGGTTTCCGTTGAAATAAAAATATATATTCAACTAAAATGTACAAAACTAGAAATAAATAATATTTATTTATTTAAAATAGAGTTGTATGAGAGAGGTATAGTATGCTTGATCTTTGCATCATTTAATTTTAAATTCTTCTCTTAGTGAAATCCAAATATTTAAGCTATGCACTAAACCCAATTTTGAATTATTTATCAACATTAATATTTTAATGCCTCATGAAAAGGCTTAAATATTTTTTGAAATAGTTAAAAAAATGTGTTTCATCATTTGGCATGGATGATAGCCTATCAAAATAAATATGTGCATGATAGGAAATTTTTTATTGGCATAGGACTGAATCTTAACGCATATTTATAAATTGATCTCATAATAAATTCTAAGGCAACAAAGAATGGGAAATGTAAATAGAGCATAATAAATAATAAATACTAAACATGGAAAATGTATAAAGGAAATAGAGGAAAATAAGTTTGATCGCTCTTCATCAAATATTTAAAGACCCACCATATTATGTTATGTTATGATTACTCCTACTATCCTGAACATGGAAACTTATACTCTCATTGACATTGCTATTGCTATGTTAATACTTTTTAAGAGAATGAGTGACTATACCTTAAGTTTAATTCATTAGTTTCAATGTGCCTCAATAATTCAAGTGGCACGTATGATCACCTATAGAATTTGTCAATGAATGCATGAACTTATATAAGAAATCATTCATTTAAGTGGGATTTAGATTCAAATAAATAAATTAATATTTGTAAAATATAATTTTCACTTATGACAACTAATTATAGGTAAACACATTGTATTCTTAATCATTGGGATTAATATCATTCAAGAATAATTATAAAATTGCTTAAGACCTCAGAAGAATTTTTAATGGAACAAAACCATCATTAATTTAGTCAATGTCATTATAATAGTTTATACCATAGTCAAACTAATATTGGTAGTGCATAAATGTAATATTATATAAGATACCATGCACTTCTAGTACACAAAATAAACAAAAATTAAATATACAAGGAAAAATCCTAGAAATATATGGAACACTTCACTTGTATTCATATAATGTGCAATTCAAAACAATCATAGATACTAAAAATATAGAATTACATGCATTCACTAGTCCCAAAATTTTCATTAAATGACACATAATTTTTGATTGATTGATACCAATAATATTTGTTTGTGACCTTATCATAACCAATTTATTGTGGGAAGTATGGGTTTGATAACAAGTGATAGATTTTAAACTCGATCTTAAAGAGTGGAAAAGTCTCATTAACAAAATGGTCACATTTGTGTCTTATCAATTGCATAGGTATATCAAACCATGACACTTCTTTGTTTTTAAATTAACCTTGTTATCCTTGAGTTATTTGTAACAACCATTTATTTCACTAAATTTTCTAGATACACTATTAAAATAATAATGTACTTAAATAAAGTAAAAAATAATTTGCCACAAAGTGGGTATGTGACATTAGAAAGTAACAATCTGCTAAAAAAATAAACATTTTTTTATAAATTAAACTAAATAATTAAAATTATGGAGATGGACAAGGTCATTTTTATTTTTATTTAGATCCTAGGAACAAGGAACAATTCTTTCCAAAAAAAATCACAATGTACAAGCCATAAGTATGCATAGCATATCTTACTGATTTTAAATTTTATTTAATTTAGATCTAATAAATTTTCAACTAAAGCCATAAGTATACATAACATATCAATCACAAAGGTAAATATGCATAGCTAAATCCCATTTGTCATCTCTAAAATTCCACGGGTACTTTGACTCATCTGGTGGAGTTGCCCACACATGATCTCTCACTTTGCCTTAAAATGATACAACTATTATTTGTAGATGGAAATAATTCCATCATGTTTTATTTTCAAGACCTTTACGTAACATACCCATCACATAGTGATTTTACGTAAGCATTAGTATTATAAATATTGACACACATTTTTTCAAGTTCCATCTTGTTTCCCTTAAGTATGAGACTTGTGTGATGTAACTCCTCTCACTTCACATACACATTATCCAAGACTTTGTTCTTCTCATATAAAACACTTTCCCACTTATGTATTATTGTCCTTGTACTTTGAAGAAGGTCAGAAAAGACTATTTTTCCCTCATGATAGAACCATTTTTTAGTAATGCCAGTGATAAATTAACATAAAGACGATCTTCCATTGACATACCGCCCTCACACCTCATTCTCAAAAGAAGTTATTCCAAGTTGTCCATCATTTCATGAACTACATGATTATCTTCATTTATAGGGAATGCTAAAAAAATACACAGTCAAGTGAATTAGGACATTCAATCAAAATGCAAACTACATCACCAAAAGACAACATAATGAATTTATAACATATGTAAACTATGTTAATTAAGATATGCCAAATACAAATTATCTATGTGAATTATGATATTTGAAATACAACATTAACAGTCAACCAAATAATATATTACCTCTTGTGATTGGGATTTCTAATGTACTCATCCATGCAAGTGAATTATTTATGTTCCTTGGGATTTATAATGTAACATAATTTTTAAAACATAAAAAATTAGATTACAATCAACATTACTTTACTTTCCACTATTGGAAACAAAATTATGTGTAACTATATCATGACATGTCTCTTGATAAAGTTTTTCTTGATATAAACAATCCGAAGTACTAACAAAGAAAAAGATTTTGAATTAGTGTAAATATATTGCAAAAAAAATATTTTATGTGGAAGTTACTCTAAAGTATAAACATTGATAATGCAAAAAAATAAATTGACTAACTATTTAGTATCAAGACATATTTGACTAGCGTTTTAATTTGAGTATAATTTTAATTTTATTCTATTTTATAACCACTCCTCTTCATCTTAAAGCTAGCTAAGAATTGATGAGTCTTCCTACATGTCATATTTGATTAATAAAAGAAAATATTTATTTAGTGTTAAGTTTAATTTCTTATAGGAACAAAAAGATTATGGTAAATGTGACTTTGTTTTATCCACTACTTAATTTAAGATCATAGTAAGTATTACTCAAGTACTCTACCTAGAAGAGGTATAAATAATAGCACACCAACATAAAAAATAATAAGGTATGTGCTCTTGTTTTCTTTCTAATCTGAACCAAGATAGTCCCCTCTTATCTATTTAGACTAGACCAATTAACCCTATAGTTCTAAGCATATAAAATATCAATAGCATAAATAATTGATCATACCATATCATAAGCATACATTCCAAGTAGATTAAGGCCTACATCATCAGTCCCATATTTATATAGATTTGTGTGACTTACTAAATATGAGAAATGCAGTCATATCTAAATTATCTAATTCATTTCCAAGTACCACTATTGGTATCAAACACTAATGTAAACATTAAATATGAAGAATAAATACATCTATGTATAATAAAATGTATTATACTATGAATGTTACTTGTCCTTGATTATGGTAAATCAATTCCAATGTCATAAGAAGCTTTAAAAAAATAACATTCCTTAAAAATTTCCATATATCTTTAACCACATGCATCCATTTGGTATCTACATCCATAACAGTACAAAAACACCATTAACATAGCAAATCATGATCCACAAGAACTATCTAGTTGGTCCTAGTCTTATAAAAAACATAGTATTATATCAATAATCTTTATTGACCTTGAAGTGAAAATGTCACAGAGAATATTTATGTTTTTACCTACATAAATTGACATGAATTGAGAGTTTATGATACCCAGGTTAAGGATGAGTATAAGGAAAATAATGTGGTTTGACAACTACATAACCTAAAATAAACTTAATAATAAAAGGACACTTCACACGAGTTCAAGATAAAAATAGAGCAACACATTCGCAACACATTCTAAATAAGTAAAATATATTTATGGACCTCAACATCCATCTTTATTAAAATTCATAAACCCGAAATCACTCCAAAATTTTATATGTAATGGTGTTTAATAAATTCAAAAATCATGATTAGCAAGGCCCCCACAAAATATATGATCCACTACTAATAACCTTTCTAGGATATATTTCCACTTAGAAAGACATGATGCTAAAGTAGGCAAGAAAACCATAGAGTAATGAAACACTATCACCATAATATATGTCAAGGTTCAAAGATATTTTAGTATCACATAAAATAATTTCAATAGGTAGAATAATTCTACCATAGAACATGTTAAATTAGTTGCTTTATTTTTTGATTCAAGTCAATAGGCATTCCACATGGGTCACTAGTCCCATAACACCAAACAATCGGCCTTTTAAGGTATCTTAGACCGACACCCCACTATAACCATCATTAAATTGATTAAAACAACATAGAACACCACTAAGATTAATTTAACTCAAAAATATCTTAACAAGGGTTTGAAATACCATCAATAATATTGAACTTTACTTAAGAGGTGTGATAATAAACCATAATACATAAGCTATAAGATATCCAAAATATTTATAAATAGTAAAAAAATAACATTTAATAACATGAATTTGTACCTCCAACATGTAAGATATGATCTTTTGAACTATGAAAATCCTCACCCTCCCTCTCCTTCTCCCTCCTCCTTAACCACGCTCCATAAACATTCTCTAAAGTGTTGTGCGAGTTGCCTGAATAAATAATGACAAGAAACGAGAAAAGCATACACAAAATCCTATATTGCACTCCATCCCACCATGATTTATTGTCAACATAATAGTGACATGTGAACATGTGCAAATGATTACTAACATTTTAACATTCAAAACAAAATAATGTAAATATTTGACGATGATAGATTACATGTTAACATCACTACATATCATACATATGATTGTGTGAGTACATGTCAAAAACCATGTGAACATCATTCATCATTTAATCATGCATATAATTGTAATACATCACTAAATGTAATATTTACCACCAAATCATTACTTTAATCATAAATAAATGAAACAATTCTATTGAAATATCATGTCCAAATAATGTTTTTAATTACATATCATACATGTCACAGTCACACACACACACACACACACACACACACACACACACACACACACACACACACACACACACACACACACACACACACACACACACACACACACACACACACACATGCGCGCGTGCATGCGCACACATGCACACACACACACACACATGCATGCATGCACGCGTGCACACACACACACACACACACACACACACACACACACACACACACACACACACCACACACACACACACACACACACACACACACACACACACACACACACACACACACACACACACACACACACACACACACACACACACACACACACACACACACACACACACAAACATGCGTGCGCGCGCACGCACACACGCACACACGCACACACGCGCGCACACACACACACACACACACACACACACACACACACAAACATATATCTAATTCAGTAGTTTCCAAGCAATATCCATGTTCATGGCATGCCCATGAAGCTTATTGTCAAGGATAATGAAGTGAAAGTAGATGAGTAATTAATGGTACTATATTTCACCTTTCCATGAAGACACCTTCATTTTAAATTGTCAAGGTTATAAAGGTTAATGAAAAGAAAGAATAAGAAACCTTAATTAATTAAAAAACTCAATGGTTTGCTAAATAGAAAGTGAATCTCATAACACCAACAAATGGCTCATAATGATTTGGAGGACATCACCTCATCTTAATCCAAATACTAAATCAAATTACAAGTTAAAACACAATCAAAATATAAAATGGTAGGGTTCAATGAAACCAAAGGGAATTAAAAATAATGTCCACCATGCAAACCTTTGATTTTTTTTACATTGATAGTAGATCTATCAATAGTAATATCATTACAAGGTGAAATTGCATTTGAGTGGATAATGTTTTGTAGTGTGTCATCCTCAATCCTAGAAAAGGACATTGGCTCTAGATCACCATACATAACCATATAAATATTGGAAATACAAAATTTCTTTAGGGAAGACAAACCATCACAAGTCTACCCCTGATCAATAGTTACTAGGGTGCCTTTTGCAACCTTACAACTAGAGGCATATAAAAACATATTATCAATAGGTTACAAACTATAATTATGTGTGGATGAATAATCAAAATCTATGCTAGGGGAATCAATGCTCATGTTGTCATCATCATTTATAGAATATTCACTCAATAAAATAACAACCTTGGGGTCTTGTGCTTCCTCCATAGCATTCATATGCAAAGGACCAATAAGAATATTAGGTAAAAGTTAGTGAAAACTATAACTATAATAAAAATTTGTTTGGAAATAATCATATAGTTTACTTGTATGAGGTATATCATCATCACCAAAATGTTGTTTTGGGTTCCCTCACAAACCCTTTTCCTTTTCTATTAAAGGTAATCTCTTAAATTAATGCCATCATCATCAGTAGAATGGGTTTAATGGTCATCTCTCTCAATTTATGATGTTAATTACTACATAAATAAAAAATTTATTCTTCAAAATCATAAAATTAACTTAAATTTTCTTGTATGCAAACCATTAAACACATTTCATCTAACCTGATGTCCACTATTGCCTTAACCTTTCCCTTGTTCCACCCTTAGCCTTTTTTTCTCCATTTATCGATAATATTTTCTCCACTTTATGCACACTTTCCTTATCCATTCAATGTTTTCACTTGAATCATATGAAATCATTTACTCATTTAAATCATTAAAGATAATCTCACTGATACTACACAATTGGTAAACATTATGCCTTGTTAGCCAAGATATTTCTAGTATATCCCTCTTGTTGATGCCTTGACTTTTAGAAGTTGGTATATTGATATGAATTAGGTTTATCTTTTAGTGTATTCCCTTCACCTCATATTCATTGTTACATTACTTGGATGACCTAGGGGCCTCCATGAAATGGGTTACTGACCATGAATATTAAGATGAGCATTTGGTCTGGACAATAACCAAAATTGATGGCCACCATCATTGTAAAATGTATTGCATGGGTGCATCAAGAAATATTGTAAATCCCACTTTAGAATAACCTTGTCTAAAATACTATATTCTCTCATAAATTTTGATTCAACAAATAAGAATAAGGTTATAATAATAAAATTAAAATGATTAAATCCACAAACAAAAAATAATGTCATTGAAAATAAGAAAATGTTCTTATAGGTTTTGGTTCTTATTGGCCATTTTTGACCCACATATAAAGCTCTTGCATGATTTGATGAAGAAGTGGATCAAGGCTTAGAGATGGATACAACATTTGTAAATAGAGAGGGTCCAAGCAAGGTTTTCAAGGGTCAGACAATAGTGTTCAAGGATAAGCCTGCAAGATAAAAAGCTAAGTGCAAAGTCTCTTTTTCAGTTACGTCTTTCTTGTTCATTCTTTTGGACTTTGTATGGGACTAAGTGTTTCTCTTCTTTTAGGAATTCTGTTCCCGACTAAGTATTGTAATTCTTTCAGACAATTTGTCTGAAAGAAAGGTTCTAAAGACTCTTTTCTTAGGGAAAGGGTATTTTTTGAAGATCCGAAGGGACAAAACATTTTTTCAAAGGGCACTTTTCAAAAGAAATGGTGTTAAAGACTTTTTTTGAAAGATATCCTTTCCCTTCAGAAAAATAACTTTTCAAGAATTCTGAAGGATATTTTCAAAGGAAATGGACCTTTGTAAAAGTCCCGAAGACCCATTTCTTTTAGGAAAATTATTTTAGACATTTTATCTAAAACAAAAGGCCTAAAGGATTTTTCTCTCAGAAAGTGTACCAAGTAAAAGTTTTGAAAGATATATTTTTCAAATCAAAGGGGAAAAACACTTTATTTGAGGGGTCTTTTTCAAATAGCCAAAGGTTCATTGCAAAAACTTTGAAGGGGCACTTCTCCAAAAAGGGATCATTTTCTAGAAGACTGAAGGGCAATTTCCTTTCTGAATGGGCATTTCAAGTGGAAAACAAGGCACTTTACAAGAAATATGAAGGTCCTTTTTTTGAATAAAATTGTTCAAATCCAAAGAGGAGTAATGATTTCTTTCAAGAGAATTGTATGCGTAAATAAGTTTTGAAAGAAAATCCTAAAATAAATTCCTCTAAAAGAAAATAAATTCCTCTAAAAGCTTGAAGACATAATTTCCTTCATAATTTTTTCATATATCTCTATTGGATCCCTCATAAAAAAAGATATTCTCATTTGACAAGGATAAACCCTATCAAAATTTATAATAAAGAACTTTTCAAGCAATAAAGATCATCTTTTGACATGGCTATCATCTCTGACAAGTAGCTGCTTAACTCAGAGGCAACCTCAGTTCGGATTCAAAGTTATGGGGATTTTGTCTTATATGTGCAAGAAAAGTGAAGGATGACTATGATTAGAAAAATTAGCTCTTGACTTTTCCTTTCTAGCGGAAAAAATTGGGTGCTTATTTTTGTTTACAAGCCTCTTCTCTTTTATTTGCATGATATTCTCATTGTGAAGAAGAACTTTTCCAAGCAATAAAGATCAATTTTTATCTATCTCTTGCCAAAAAATTTTTAGTGCTTAACAAGCTTGTGGATGATGGCCTTGTGAAGAAGTGTTCTTCCATGTCCATTGTCCTTATTTCTTGCCTATTTTTAGGTGTTTTCAAGTTAGCTATAGGTCTGAAATTGAGCTCTTTCCACCATTAATGGAGGTTTGGTGTGAATTTTTAAATTTCTCTTTCCTTTATGTATTGTTTGGTGAGACTAGTTTATGAAACACTTATGCAAATTAACTAGTTTATGAGGTTGTGTGAGCAAGAATTATCTTATGCTGAATTAGTGTTATTTCATGCTTATGTGAGGGTCAATAAATTTGAGGTATCACCCATTTATCTCTCTTAGTTACCCTATATCCCATTTATAACCCTTTTCCACGTGGAACATTAGTTTAGCTTTAGTTTTAGGTGATCTACGAAGAGGAAGCTGTCCTTCTTTGAAGGTTCAACCTTATTACATTATACTCACAACCTGAGGTTGTTTGTAGTTGGGAGTGAGAGAGCCTAAAAAACTCTCCCATAATGGTGCAATTCTAGCCTAAACTAGTTCCTCCTCCTCTAGATCATATTACAAGGCATATATAATCCAATCATCATCATTACCATCATTGACATCCTCATCTATATCCTCATCAATATTATCTAACTCCACCTCCTCCTACCATAATGGTCAACATATACACATCACTCCAAAATTATATGGAACAAACACATTTATGAGCATGACAAGGAAATAAGAATAAGTATAGCCAATATGTAATTTTTTGGGATAAAGTCATTATGGGGATCATTATAAATCTCATCACCATGCCTCAGCTCTGCCCTTCACACTAAAATACAAAAAAAAAATCATAAGGTGGGTGTAAAGTGGTCTAATATTGACAATTATAGGAGTGCAAAAAGGGGCATCTATAGACATGACAAAATAACAAATAATACATACAACCAATGTTTCTTGTACATCTATAGAGACAAACTCATTATGGGGGTCATTAACACCCTTGTCACCTTGGATCCACTTCACACCCTCCCACTAAAATATAAAAAATAACATAAAAATTTAAAAATTGGATGCAATTTTTGAAAATCTTGAGCATTATACAAATGTAAGATGAATATTAATTTTGGTATGACCAATAAATCAAGCATAATTATAAATAATCATGTTGAACCCACATCCATATTCAAAAAATAATTGAATGTCTATCAAATTTACATTATAAGATACAAGCATCCATGAAATGGATATCATGACCCAATGTGAATCCCATCCACACTAGTGGATGCACCATTTAAAACCCTCTATGATATCCGATAACTAGATGGGAACAACTAAACTTCAGGCATGCACACAATGATGACTAGATGCTGATTTTTTTCTCCTAAAATAATCGATTACCATCAAAAAATAAGAATGAAACTAAAAAAGTTCACTGTCAATGGTCATATTTAATGTTACATACAATTTTCTCCACCTCAGCTAGACATTCTTTCAGGAAATTGTTTCCTTATAGAGTATCCATATAAATATATAAAATTCAGCATTCAAAGTATTAGTTTCCAAGACACAAAAAATTATATACAAGTGATTTTGGATTATGGTTTAAAACATTAAACATTATCTAGGAACTCCATAAAACATTAAAATAATTAATTTCCAACACATTACAATTTATACCCCTTAATAAAATAGTATGAAAAAGTGAAGGACAAGTTGATTAAATTTTAGATTTTCCTGTCAAACCCCTTCATATTTGAGAGTTTCTTTAAGGCTAATATTTGTCTTCACAATCTCAAGGGGATGGTTCTTATGTAGGTTTGGAGATATATATTTACTTTTATCTTTGTTCCTCAAAGTATAATTCCTTCTTTGCTCCTTTTGAATTGGCTATATACTAAGTCCATTTGGATCCCTCTATGTAGTCTCTCATCCCCAACATGGGATTTTATGTTCTACATTTATTATGCTTTGTTAAATACACCACTTTGTGTTCATGTTATCTTTAAATTTGTTGGTCACATGGAATTAGGACAACATATTTGAGTGATATTGATCATTAAATGGCATATTTTTCATTTACCTTTGGTAAGTAGTTAATTAAAAATATGACACCATCATAGGGGAATTTTAAGTCCACAATATTGATTGCATAATTTTTTAGTCTTTTTAAAACATTTTATATGTGAAGAACATGTTATTTACTATATATAACAGTGTTTAAGGTGATTAATTTTTTAGAGGAACCCTCCTCCCCCTTCCCCCCAACCTACGTGATCTACCATCAATGCTCCTTGTACTTCTTTATCTCATTCCTAACATGGAGGGAATCCTGCCTTACCTTGTAAATTATTTAGAGGACAAGGAAACATGCACATTTTCATATTTATCTTTAGGTGTGGAGGATCATTGACTATGGATGTTAAGTGATGAAGCTGAATAAATTGATACATTCCTTCTAAGAATATCAACCGATCCTTCTATGATCTACATTGTAATTGGGAGTCTAGTGGATATCACATAAAATTATGGAAACTTAATATGTTATACAAGAAATGAATAAAATCATAAAACTAATGCAAAAATAATGCAATTTAAATGAATCTTGATTGAATCCACATGTAGTGTACGTGAAAGCTAACTATCTCTTAGAAGGGATGCAATGTTTCAACATGGGTCAATCACTAAGGAAATTTAAATCTATAATATTATTTTTTTCTATATTTAGATGTTATTTCCTTGATATCAATTCCAAACCAAGAGATTAGATATTTCCTAGAATTTAAAAATTCAACAAACCAAAGAAAGTTATGGGAGGACACCCATTCTCATCCAAAAAATTAACCATTTGAGCATATCACAATCTTGTTTGAAATTTCAAAATTATAATATAAAAGGATTATTTTCAAGTGAAAAAATAAATACATAACAATTTAATATTTCCATACCATAAACATAACTCTTAATATTTTTAACCCATGTAAGTAATGAAGGAACACTTGTGCACATCCACCCAATTAACTCCATGTAATGAATTTGTGTGTACATTAGTTATGGTCAATTAACATAGAGTTGGAAGAAGGCCATATTTTGTAGTACATGGACTCTTGTATTTTGGGAAGTGTATTCAATCTATGAAATTGTGTTAAGTAGCATACTCTATACTTTTTCTAATCAGATTTCAATAAAAAATGAAATTAAAGATAAAGTTATATTACCTAGTATTTTTCATGATGTTCATATTTTCTTTCATAGTGAATATTTTTCAACACTAAAACTTCACAACAATGTGATATTTGACCACTAAAATAATATGAGATACCACTCTTTCCAAGATATTAGTCTTGACATTTGAGGTGGAAGGTTTATGTAGGACAGATTGATCAAACCAAAAGATGTAGTTGAGACACTTTTAGTTTTTCTTAGCATGGGAAAGGTAATTTCATAAGTATGCAACATGAATTCATGCCTGGACAAAGGCTCTAATGATTTTTAATATGTGTTTGGTAATATCAATCCAAGTTATCCTTAAGGAAAAAAGTCATTCATAATCCATGGAAACATTGATTTCAAAAATGTATACTTTCATTATTGATCTTGACCAATACATTAAAATAAAGGATATATTTTAAAGGTTTCTACTATCAAATTAGTTTGGTACTGATTTCTTCCTAGACACTACCTTTTTTGGAGATTAGAAACTTTTTGGTCTTTTTTGTTGCTTCATGTAATGTAGATTCAAAGTTAATATAAAATGTTTTTTAGTTATAATAGGACTATGGTAGGTTACTTTGTTACCCTATGAATATTCTATCGTTCTATGAAGGAATACCATATCAATTCCTAAATGTTTATCATATGTAGGCTTCTTATCATTCCTCTACTATTTTAACTACTATGGGATATGTTTATAGACATTTAGGTTTCCAATATCTATCCTATTTTTAATTTCCCCTTTTTTAATTCTAAATAAGTATTTTCGAAAGTTAACTTACATAAGGAAATAAGAAATGACATATTATTTAACACTACTCAAATTTTTGTTCTTAACAATATTTATTATTGCTCTTTCTAAAAACCTCATTCAAACACTATGGAAGACATTATTAGACTATATGGTTGTTCAAGTGATGATTGATTCTTTATGTTGCAATGAGTCTTACCAATCAAGAGCTCACTATTCTAGATAACTAAAAAATAATACTTTTGTGCTAAATTTGAAGATTATGAGAACACAAGAATTTTATAGGATATTTTGTGGGCCTTCATTATTTCTCATTATCACTACCCTATTTCTAATACTTTGCTAATTTATTTCAATGTGGAAATATTTATTTATTGATATGCTTGGTCAAAATGAGGGTATATTTTGTTATTTTATCCTTTTTGACAAAGGAAACTACCACTACATATTGCATTCAATCATAATATATATGGCATAATATCTAATCCTAATTTGGATGTTTTCTTCTTTATGTGATATCTTTGACTCCTGTATATATTTTCTAAAACTAGTTTATATTGATTTTACTCGGAGGTAAATTGGGTAGTAGTTCAGATTAGATTAAAGTGTATGGAATAAGAATATTATAGTTTCATATTTTGTGATGTGTCTCATGGCTGGGAAAACTTTGAGCTGATCACTAGACTAATAAATGTGTGTAATTTATTCCATTGTCAATCTCAATCATGTATAATCCATTATGAAGAAATGTTCTTTTAGGATATATGATGTAGCATTTTTCAAATGTCAGGAACAACTAATTATTTATTTCCATATCTTTAGATTAATGTTATGACTTTTCTATACTAACCCCCCAATTTTTTTCCCACACATTTGTGAACTTTGTGAGTGCAAGGTTGTTCACATCTGAGTCATAACTCAAGAAACAACGAGGTCAAGTGTGTATCTACCTTACATTCTTATAGATATTTAAAACCCTAGGGAGATTACATATAGGTTTCCTATAGATTTTTTTATGGGTAGTCCACATGTGTATTTGATCTATAAAAAAAATCAAAACATGTTATATCTAGGTGCTTATTTAAGTGTCACTAACACCATATATACTTTATTTTTACAATATAAATTCAATTAGAAAAAAAGGCAAATAGTTATATAGCTTTAAAAGTGTACACATGGTTACATTTACTAAATAAAAATGAATCAGTTCATCATCCAGCTAAACATAAGTTAATCCCAAACCTATAATGACTCTGTGATGCTCAAAAGGGGAAATCACTAATAACACTATATTGATGAACCCAAAACTCCAATAACACTAAAAAACAATACTATCAATGGGAAAAAAATATAATGTATTACTGATATCACAAGAGACTCATGGCTAATGCCACATTATAACATAATCAAAATTAAACATTGAAATCAACTTTTCCATAGTGATGTATAACACAAAATTCATATTTGTAACAAATAAATGAAAACCATAGAGATTTGGCTCACCCTTTGCCAATACAAGCTACTTAGAATAGATCAATGACTAGTTTGGCATGTATTAAGACAACTATAAAGGACCCACTAGAGATTTATAAAATAAAATTTAAGGTTCATTTATAACAAAGAGAGTCCATGTGTGAATTCTACTTATGAAAGGTCTTAGTTCTCCAAACAAAATAGTAAGGAAATGATTCAATAAATATTGATCTAATCACCTACATTTTATACATTAGTATCCATTTGACATAGATTAATTTACTAATAGAGTTTATGAAATATCACATAAATACATATCTTAAACACATCCTACATGAATAAAAATAAATAATATAATTGATGTGCATTCATAAAAATTTTCCTTATATAGATATTTTATTATTCTTTTAAGAAATGTTCCAATGACCATGAATAATGACTAATCATCAACAAGATTGAAATAATAAACTATTTAACATAAAAAAATATGAGTATAATGTAATAAAATTCTATTTCTAATGCATTCACAATCTTATTACACATGAAGCTATGAATTTGTGGCTAAATTTTTATTATGTAAGACATTTTATTTGTTTGTATTTAATAGATCATATGGATGTTTGGTGATCATTATTCAAATAATGGAGATGATTAATCAAAACACATGCGCAAAATAAAATCCCAGAGCTTCCTAGAGAAATCAAATATATGAAATCACTCTCTAATAAGGGGAAATCAATGACAAGTGGTAATATATAAATACACTCAAGAAAGTAGCAAATTAAATTTCACAATTTCATTGATGAGGATTACTCAAGATATTGAGGGCTATCTAGTGAGATTTTAAAATATAAATCATAATGAAAGAAGAGACCTCATCAATACATCATATAATATCATACACATCATATGCACCTAGGGTTAGGGTATTGATTGAAGGACTTAATTAAACCTACAAACTTACCCTCCTAGCATAATTCAACATCCATGCATGTATGTGCATACATGCATTCATGCACACATGCACATGTATGTACACCACGCACGTGTGTGCGTGCACACCCACACACACACTTTTGTTTAGTAATTTCAAATGAATTAAAATTTAAATGTCTCTATTACAATATAGGTTTTTAGGATTTACATAGCTTATTAATCTTTAGCATCCAACTATAACCTACAACAATTTCAACACATTTTTAGATGGTCATTGAGCAAATACAATATATACCATCATTAAGGCATTTTCACAAATAATTCAACTACCTTCAACTTTGCTATACTTTGGAAAGCTATGTGAGCTTCCCTAAAACATCCCCACATACCATAAAAGTTAATGAACTTGGTATCTAAAATGGGATATTTTTCAATATTGATTGTTAGAAACATGTGGGAATGAAGTTAACTAAAAATTACAATGTTTATATCAACCATCAGATGAAATATCACCACATGGTCTTTAGCCAATATTTTACTCTCTAACCCTCTCCTCGATAAAAATGTTGTATCACAAGGCAACAATATTTTCAAATCCTTAATCACCTAGATAATATGATATAATCTATATAGTCATTGAGGCATTGAGGAAAATAAATATAACTAACTTGTTGAATATCTAGTTGTAGACCAAATGCCTCATTTGTCGAAAAACACTTCTGCCTCCTTATTTAGACAATGCTCTCCTTACTTAGCCACCCTAGAATGTTTTCCTGAGCTCACATAATAAAAACTTGGATAATAGATTATATGAAAGGCACTATGTTTTGTAATATGAGTTCATGGGAAGCATTGGTACACATGGCTAAACCATGAATATGATTTAAAATTCATATGATAATGAAATAAAATTATAAATCACACACTGCCATTTTCAAATCATGAAATTTTATCTCCTTTTATCCCTATAAATCCTACAACATTAGTGAGTTTATGCATGTTCATTTGGAGGATTTTCACAAGGTTGGTTTGGGGTAAATTATGAAGTAACGAGGAACAACCGTTAATGAATTTTCAAAGTCATTGGAGGTAGTGGGTCCTAAAGGTGTGATGCTAACATGCATTAAGTTTGTGTGTGTTGGTTATAGTCAACCCTGACACAAGTACTTGCTAACAAATAAATAAAAACCACTACACTAGCATACCCCTAATAGTTGTCTATCAGATAAACATTTTGAGCCTCTACAACAAAGAAAAACTGAACGACTATATGTAAAAGGTCTTAAATAATATTAGTGTAAAAACAACATAATTTAGATAATATGACCACAACCACCATTTTTGGATCAGATATAAAGATAAAAATATGGAATTTGTAGTTTATGTATATGTTTTTTAGTTTCTCACATTTTCTCTCTCTTTTCCTTCTAAAACATAGTTTTTTTTTAAAAAAATTTTTTAGATATTTTAATTTGATAAAAATTAAAATTAAATCGGTATATTTTTGTAGTTTTTTCATTAAAAAAAAGTGAGGTTTCATTGTCAAGTGGGTTCACGTGTTTTAAGGAAAAATTTGTAATTTAGAAAAAAAATAGGGATTTTTTGCTACTTTATGGGATGCACATTTAATTTTATAATAATGTTCTATAATTTATTTTAAAAAATCATATTTTTGTCACTAAAATTAATTTTTATGGCCATTTGAAGTTTTATATTGGGTATGATTTCATGAAGTTTCATGCAACATTCTAGGGTTTCACAGATTGTTTTTTAAAAAAATAACCAATTTCATAATGTTGTGATAATTTTTTAATGTTAAAAAAATAAAAAATAAAATCACATTTTAATTTTTTATGATTATGGAAACTCATATGTCAACAACTTATATGTCCTACCCTACAAGGCCACAACCTTCCACGTGGTGAACGACCCATCCCAAAAATACACTTTCCCTTTACATTTCCTAACTTTGCTTATCCATCCCCCATCCCTCCACAATAGATTTCCATATCTCCCCACTCCCCTATAAGTAACACCTATAGGCCACAATACCTTTTCATGCAATATTCAAATCATATGCCACCATTTTGATGCACATCCCCTGTCACTTGATAACAAATCAACTCCCAAGGTTTAATGTGACCCTCCTACTTCAGCCAATGATAAACAATGACATGTTTTTATTTCCCCATCACCAATGAGGTTAATTTTAATTCTTAGTATTTTTTGATGTGTAAGAGCTCCATTTGCAACTCTGAGGACAATGATTGCACTTATTTTGTTTTAAAAGTATTTTTCATGCCCATCCAAGATTAGGGAGTGGGTTCATTATGACATAAGGTCATACTCCCATCAAATATTAGGGAGTGGTTTCATTGTGACATAAGGTCATACACCCTACATAAGACACTTCCTCTCTAAGGAAAACCACATTTGTAGAACTTGAAATTATAACATTGTTTGACTAGTAAGGTATTTTTAAAAGTAATTTAAAAGTTCATAATTTTAATGTATTTTTTATATTCATTTTCATATCATCTTCATTATTATTTTGTCCCTTTTATGTACTTATTAATATACATTTACCTTTGGCATGTATAGGGATAACTGTGGCGAACTTGTAGCTAGATTAACCCTTAAATAATCATATTAGTATTAGGGTTGTCCTAGGATGTATCAATAACATAATATATGTATGTATGTATACATATGAGGTAATGGTTAGTATTTGATCACCATATTACAAATTTTATTTTTATTGCAAGGTTGTGAAGGTTGCCCCCTCAAAGTGGCTTGTCATTTATTCATAGATTTTAGTCTATTTTAATCATATAGTGATTTATTGTTGTTATTCTACTTTATTTATGTAGTAAATTAATTATAAGTGGTATCATAATTTTAATTTGGGCAAAAGTGGTTTCAAAACCCTAAATTTACAGAATTGAATATATCTTGCATTTTATTGTGAATTTGTATATTTTTTTTAGCTAATGTTGGAGAATCATTCAAGGATGTTACAATAAAAATTAAATTGTCTGAGATCATTTTAAAGTGAGTTGTTTTTATTTTAGGATTTTCATAAGATCACTCTATAAGTCACAATATATGAACAATTTTTGAATTATTTATATTTTGGGAAAGCTTGGGAAAATATAATAGGGTTTGTTCCATGAATTCCTAAATTTGAGATTGACATAGGTCAAAAAAATATTTATTCAAATTTTATCAAAGATGAAAATTGAGGTCAACATTCTCAATCCGTGGTACGGTAGGATTTAAAACTAGGGGCCAAGATAAGGTATTTTAAACTCTAGGTGAAAATCCTAACAAATAAGAGATGGAGTCAAAAATTAGAATTAGTGTATCATTTTTTCTAGGGTTTTATTTGACAGATTGTAATGTGCACCAACTTGAGTACTTTGTAAAAAACATAAAATCTAGTGTGAGCACAATAAAAGGATATTTGGTTAAGCTCATTGTGGATTTGAAAAATAATCATCAAACCCAACCACCTATCACCAATGCACAATGTAGCCAAGGTGGATTTTCCAGTCAGCCCAATCCAAATCTAACTACATCATAAACATGTAACATGATTCCAAAAGTTAAAATGAATAAGTTTAATGGGAATGATTTGATCACATGGATCAACCAAGTGGAGTTTATTTTTTGATGTACATTAGATCCTACATGAAAAAATGGTGGTGATGGCATCCTTATATCTAAAACCACAGTAATTCATTTGATATTGATGGTTGTGCATACAAAAGAATAAAATGGCTTTTAGTTTCAGATGGTCAATTTTTACAAATGAGTTAAAAACACACTATAGAATTAGTGTGGTGGATAACTAATTTAGTCAATTGAAAAATCTACATGAAATAGGATCAGTTAGGGATTACGATTATATATGAGAACATGAATGAAATGTTTCTTATAGGTCTCAATCAACACATTCAACATTAGGTATGCATGTTCAATTTGCTTAATGTTTATAATTCTAATATCAAGGAATACAAGGAAGATAAAAATTTATTATCCAATAAGATTCAGATATTCACTAACATTATCATGACATATTGACACCATCATTCCCTCAACCTACTTCTTTTACACCTCAACAAATTAAAGGAAACATGGAAAAAGGATTATTTTTCAACTATCATAAAAAATATATTTGAGGACATAAATGTGACAAAAATAGGTTGGTTTGCATTAGGGATTGATGATGAGCTATAGGATCAATTAAGAAATCCTCAATAAAAGAAAATCATTCCATGCACTTTCTACTCTAGAATTTTATGTTATGATTACAGATGGGCAAACAATAATTTTTTTAGGGAAATTCCATAATATTAAACTTAGTATGGAAGAGTACCTACTAAATTTTCCTATTATTTCCATTTCTATTAGTGGATAAAAAATTATACTGGTAGCCCAATGGCTCACAACCTTATGAAATGTTGAGATGAATGTATATGAGTTGCTCACATGATTTTATTTAGAGGGAAGGATTTTTGAAATAATATATTTATGTTCAAATCCTTCAAAATTGGTAAGCTCCCACCTTATGTAAAATATGATTAACAAGGTTGTAGATGGGGTCGTGGCACAATTATTTTCAAATGAGGAAAAATAATCAAAAGTGTCTACTTTTCTAGATAAGTAGGTTATTATAGACCAACACTCAATTGTTTTTGGTGATACACCTAAAGGATATCCCCCCAAAATAGATCATGATCATGTTATTCAACTAGTTATAAGGATTAAACTATCAAACATCATACCTTATAGTCATCTACATGTATAAAAGAGGTGAGATTGAGAATATGGTATAGACAAAGTTTAAATATAGTATTATTCATCATATTTAGAGTGTTTATTTTTATCTAGTGGTGATGTTAGATAAAAAGGATAACGTTTGATGCATGTGTCTAAACTACAAAGAACTCAACAAGTACACCATCAAAGTTAAGTTTCCTATTTTAGTAATAGATGGTTTTATAGATGAGTTATATGGTGTTATTTAGTTTTTAAAAAATATATATTCATTTAGGATATCATCAAATTAGAATTAGATATGAGGATATTCATAATATAATATTTAGGTCATATAAGGGCCAATATAAATTTTTGGTGATGCCTTTTGTCCTCCCAAATGCACCATTTACATTTTAGAGTTTGATGAATTCTATCTTTAGGCCACTTATGTGGAAGCTTATCTTATTGTTCTTTGATGATATCATAATCTATAGCAAAACATGGGAGGAAAACCTATAACATGTGAATTAAGGTTTTTAAATTTATAAACAACATCATCTTTATGCCAAGCCATCCAATTGGGATTTTGGAGTAAAGGAGGTGGAATACCTAGGTCACATTGTGTCTCATGAAGGTGTCAATGTGAACCCTCACAAGTTGAAGGCCATGGTTTAATGAAAAAAATAAAGAACCATCAAGAACCTAAAAGGATTTGTATGGCTTATAGGCTACTATCATAGATTTATAAAGAATTATAGCAAAATAGAAGCACCAATCATAGTGTTATTAAAGAGGGATTATATTGATTGGAATGGGGCAGCCACAAGATAATTTGATAAATTAAAGGAGGCCATGTGTACCACTCGAGTTCTATCTACCCCATATTTTCCCATACCCTTCAATCTGGGATGTGATGCCTTAGGGTATGGTGTGCGTGAAATATTGATGAAAGAGGGACATCCCATTGCATTTTAGAGTTTCAAACTCAAAGTTAAAAGTATGTTGAATCCCATATATGAGAATTAAATGATGGCCATCCTTCATTCCATCAAACAATGGATACCTTATTTAATGGGAAGACACTTCAAAGTGAAAAAAGATAATAAATTTTTGAAATACTTCTTGGATCAATGATTATCATCAGAGGAAAAAAAACAGTCGTAGAGTTGTGTTTCAAAAAATACTCCATTCTACAATATATATGTGTTAATTTGATCAGCCTTCCAGCCCTATTTTCTATGAAGTTTACAATATGTTTTGATCCATTGATGCTGACCCTTTAAGAGAAATATGAATAGAATTCACAAAAAGAAAATACAGAGTAAGGATGAAGTGGTGCTACATGCTCGAGCAGACCAAGGCAGGCAGGGAACACTTCCCTGGCTCTCACGAGCTGCTTATCTCCGACCAAGAGACTATATGAGGACCTTTTAGAGGACTGTATTATGAAAGAGATGTGGCGCTGCTAGTGGAGATATAATTATTAAAGGGAGACAAGAATTTACTGTATAATTCCCAACCGTTTCCCAACATGTGAGAGATGGCAAAGGTTGAAGCATTCACCCTTCAACAAAACCTCATAGGACACGATGTTCGTCTTCTTTGCTCTCGTTATTGTCTTGTTAAGCTTGCACGAGATCTTAGCAACATATGAAACATAGATGTTTGCCATATTATAAACAAATAACAATCAGACCGATCTGTAAAGATCTCATCGCAGCAGCATATGAAACAAACTTATTTGCCATATCAATAAACAATAAAAAAGTAGACGGTGCGATCTGTGAAAATTTGAATGGCCACCTATCGGCGCTTACCAAACCACATGTCCCATATGTGACTGGCATCATAATATGGTGAAACAAATCCTTGGAGGCTCGACATCAATATTACAAAACCTCAACAAATCCTTGGAGGTTCGACACCAATATTACAAAACCTCCTACCATCCGTTGATTATGCCTACCGCTTCATCCCCACCACAGATTTTGCAACTAATATCATGTCGAGACGAATCTAGTCAATCTTCATATCAATAAAAGCGCTCCAACGTAAAAATGATGATAAAATTAGGAGCCTACACTCACCACATAGGAAATGTGACCACATATAAATGTTGTGATATTGTGGAATAATGTGATAATATAGTGGCCACAATTACATAATCATATAAAAAGTGACATAAATAAACAGCCACGCCAAATACTTTAGGTAATGATATAAACTTTGGGGAATCAAGAGTAATTGTAACTTCGTGAGTCCTTAACCAATTATTATTGGGAGAGTAATATTTAAGTGTGGGATTAAATAAATTAAGGTTTTAATTGCGACTTCAATTTAAGTTAGATTTTTATATTTGAAATTTTTTTTTTTAAAAAAAAAATTGTTTTGAAATATTTTTTTAAATTTTTGATGTTTTTAATTTGATAGTAGAATCTACTTAAATCTTTAAATTTTTTGAGTAAATCTATTTCTTGAGATCCTTAACATAAATCTAGGTATAAAAAAATTGTAAAAAAATTATCTATATCAATTAGGAAAAATTAATTATGGATAAATTTGTATGTTATTTTTTTGCTAGAGTGAAATATATTAGTATGTGTGTTATATGACATCATTCTATAGGTTTTCATAGAACTAAAGTAGTTGTGATTTCATTTATGTTGGGAGTGTATGTTCATACATAAGGAATCCCTAGAGAATGGGCATAAATGAATTAGGGAACAAAACATAGTTTTTTGTGATGTCATTTGGTGTGGATTTATTCCATTTTTCAAGTAACTTTGGAGAAGTCGAGTTTGGGAGGACCATAACTCATAGGGCTCATAATCATAAAGGAACATATTTTGAAATGAAGCGAGACTAAATTGATAATCAATCTATATTAATATGAAATGGTTAACTATGGATGAAGACACATTATCATTTTTGTGTATTGGTGTGAATTGTTTTGGAAGTGATTTTTGAGTAATGGGCTCATTCACCTTATGTACACATATTTAATGTCAATTAAAAGATTTTTTTTTAATTGATTTAGAAGTAGCATGGGAGAATGTTACACTACCATCATAATGTATTATCAATTTGGAGAGCTCATCCCAAACTCTCTTCTTGATGATGGAACTAATTATACCATAAACATTGAACAACAAAAAAAGAGATATTAGACATTAGTGATTTTATCTTTCACTCTAGTTGTGAATGAGTACATTGATTTTTAAATGTGATGGTTAAAAAGTTTTAGTTCCAAATGACCCCCAAACACTATTATATGTTTTTCCATAATTCTCATTGTGAAACATAGGAGTTTATGTCAATCTATGTGACAAAATTTAAAATAACTAGGCATTTTTATTTGGGTGAATTTTGTGCCACATTTATGCCAAAAGAAAATATTTTTATCAGCACTTTTTCACCACTTAACAATTAAAATATAAATTAAAAAATATAAAAAAATAAAAAAATTTATGCAATTTTTCATGATCTTATAAATTAAAAAAGTAAGATTTTTAATTTTTTTTAACAAATTGTCATGTCATCACCATCAAAACCTATTTATTTTTCAATTTATTTAAATAAAAGTCCTTTATTTTTTCACCCATAGTGGTGACAAGAAGTGACCTGATTCTTTTCAATAACAATGGCATTTTAAGCAAAACCCTTGATATAACCTAGGGTTGTAACTTGGCTAAAACTTATTGAAATGAATTACAAGTAAACTATCCATATTAATCTAATATGATTAGATATAAATTAATTTATATTATCATTTCTTTTTAGTGTGAAATATGTTACACTATGCATTACCTAATATTACTCTCTAAGTTTTCAATTAAGTACAATAATTTTGATTCCATTTATGATGAGAGCATAAGTTGATATGTAATCAACTTCAAGAAATTGACATGGATACATTAGAGGATAAAACTTAGATTATTTTAATAACATTTGGTGTGGGTTTATTCCAATCTTCAATTAATTAAGAAGAAGTCAACTCTAGTGGGACCATAACTCACATGCCATAAGATCATAATCTAGTATAGCTTGAAACAAATCGAGACTATCTCAATAATCCATTCATATTATTCTGAAAGGGTTAATTATAAATGAAGATGCATTATCATTATTCTTTAAGTTAGTATAAACTTTTATAAAATTATGTTTATGAATAATAGACTCATTCACTTTATGTAAAGTGCATTTACTATTAATTAAAAGTAAAAAATGATAATTATTTTTAAAATAACATGGAAGGATGCTACACTACCATCATGATGTATTATCAATTCAGAAAGTTCATCCCAAACACTTTTCTTGAGGATGTGACTATCTACACCATAAACCTTGAACAACATTGGTCACCTATTTACATTGAGCTCATAATTTGTATGGCATAAACCAGTTTTTAAATTTCACATGGCACTTAAACATAAAGATGATCCATTTTGCATTGGGTTGCATTTGCATTACCCTTACCCAAAAAAAAATTATATTCAATTAATATATCATAAAATATTTTTTATTATTATTTTGTAAAGGTGGTACAAATTTGATATTAATATTCATTCTAATTTTATGTTACATTTTTTTGCCATTTTCATATTACATAATTTAAAAGAAAAAGATACATAAATTTGACTTTATTTATAGTGTTAATTACATATCATGTAGTTATAAAAAACCTTAGAGCTTTTTTCAACTTAAAAAAAACTCTTTAAATTTATCCAACTTTTTTTTATAAAATTTCGACTTCATTCAATCATCTACATTATTTTAAAGTAGGAAGACCTCCATTTTTAAATAGACAATTGATGCTTTACAAAACATCTCTATTTAAAAAATTTAAAATCTTAACATTCCAAAATATAATCTTCATTAAAAAATAAAGGAACTATTCCACCACCCCTCCTCAAAACCAAAAATTTAATTAATTTTTTTTAATTCCCATGTAATAATAACTAACTAAATTTCTCATTCCTATATTTTCATCCCATTTTTACTCGGGGCCACAATTGACTTGTTTATCTTGATTTTATGGTGGTTAGATTGCCAATGCTTTGATCCTTTGATGATGATGCATAAGCATTCGAATGGTTATCCCATGGGTCATCTTCCTCTTATTTGAAAAGTGCTTTTCCAGACCTACTATCCTTTTATGAATAATTGCAACAATTTGACTGGATTTATTTGCAATATATTTGTTTTCCTTATGCATTGTTTGATGAAATCGTTGGAAAAATTGACTACTTATTTCTTGCAAATCTTACGGGTCTAAGCTTAGCCTTGAACATTAGGTGACACTCTCATGACAAAATTTGAAATGACCGCCCTTATTAAATGAAATAAGGGTTTGGAGCGCTAAGTCTCTACGAGGAGGGGAGTGTGTAGTACTAGTAAATGTTAAAATGTTTGGAGCTGGATGAATTGTTTTATTACATAAAAATACAGTTAAGATTTTTTTAACATAATAATTATATAGATTTGTACGTTCTGGAATGGAAAATTACTATTTAAAATTCTAAATAGTTATATAGAACAATGTATTTTTGACCTGAAAAACAAAAGGGGCATGCACAAACATAAAGACCCAGTCAGAAAAGTACTGTGTTTTGGAGCAGGAGAGGGGAGGGTCTCCTTATGGAGTCCCAGACATTGAGAACGCCAATCCTTTTTAGTAATCCACTAATTAAATTCACAAATTAGTTTTGATCCAGCATAGATCTACGAATAAGAAGCACTTTATTCATCCAACAGAAATTTCAAGAAGGAAAATAATAAATTATGAGCTATGATACAATGCTCAAATGAAAAATCATATGGAAATTGTTTTTATACACCCTGGAGCAAGATTATTCTATAGAAGATTGACATGCCCGAGTTTCTTTAAGGGTGAATTCTCCCTTTTTGGGTCTTCCTCACCGACATCTAAAAGATTTTAAGCACTCAGCCATATTTCTTTAATCGATTCAGAAAGCATACAACCAGTAGTTTAAGAGACGTTTCAAGGGACAACTGGTAGAAAAGGATGGTTCAAACACAAGTGTTAAAAACAAAGCTTCAAAATGATTGATATGACATCCCGAAAATTGAGATGGCTAATGAAAGGTCAATCTCCTCAAATTTTTACGGCCAAAGGAAAAAGCGGGGAAACTCAAAATAGGGTGCCGATAAAATCAGTTATGAAAAGGTTCGTGTTCATTAGTAGCATGAGCAACTCAAACATTGCCCTTTGATCTATGTGATAACATTCCACTAAGACATATCTCCAGATTTTATATTAACACCAATTTATAACACCATAAAAACGAATAAAAAATACAAAATTTTGTGAAAATTCTGGCTTCACTAACATCATGAAAAAACCAAGATATTTGTCTATATGCAAAGGAAAACACAGTCTTCATTTTTCTTTAATAGTCAGAAATGTCTAAATTGTGCTAAAAGTAACTTAACGAACAAAAATATTATCATGTTAAAATCACATATACAGTTAAATAGATAAAGATTACATGATTTGAAATTGCAATCTGACATAGAATTGAAGTGTTAATGCTGCAAAAATTAAGGGAACTTTTGTTATTGACTTTAAAATCAGGGCAATAGAAGCAGGATAACAGCTCAAATTACAAGAAATTGCATCCCAGAAACACCATGTATTGACATCGAGTAAATTGACAATACCTCCATGCATCTGCCACTTAAGAAGTGTAGGAAGCTACAAGTTTAATGATGTGCAGTCAATTGAATACGATTGCCTTTGAGTTTGTTGATGGTGATAGATTTCGACAATAGTTTAGCAGAAAAGCAACAGATTGTCTATGGCTAATTTTGTGGTCATAAATTAGATGACTATAAAAAAAAGAACTACATTAGCCTAATTTTATTGTGATAATTTTTTTATAATGGACTTAAACTTCCATGAACGCATTGTGTACATTGAAAATTGAAATCAAAACCTTCATTACCTTGGCTAAGCATCATAATCACAAAATGCATCAACATTCATCTCTGAATCGGTAACAACTGGCAGAAACGTACGGTTGAAAGGACAACTATTTCATCCTTAAGGAATATGTAGCTGGTAGTTCTCTCAATCTGACACCTTAATGCCCTTGAGTGGGGGAAATAGATGGTGGTATTGGTGGCCATGATAAAATCATGCTCAACAACAAAATACTCGTTTGAATTATTTTGAAAATTGTATGATCACACTTGTCGATTTAAAACCGTCGCATCAACAAATCTTTTGTTTTTCCCTACCCTCTCTGCACTAATACTGTTAAAAGCTAATTATAACTAGCTTTTCTGAGCCTCCATTGAAGTAAACATTTCAATAACATACAATCTTTTAGACCAATAAAAATATATAAAATAATATTTTTTATTTGTTATGTTAAAAACCCTGATATTGAAAAGTTTTAACAAATTTTCTAACACAAAAATTAACAGCATATAATTGGTCAAGTGCATAAAAATTCACTGTAAGAAAAAGCAAAACGAAAGTTTATAGATCCCCTTCGGGATTAATAAGTTGTCACGGATTTGATCATATCTCATCATTTTTTTAAGTTGCAGCATATGATCCAAAGGTGAAAGAACATTTCTTTAAAAGCCTTAATTGGTCACAACATAAACATTTAAATGATATCTTTTCCATATCAAATGTTTGGTGCCAATGTCGTTATTCCAATCTATTATTTTCCACAAGCCATGGTATTGGCCAAGTGAATCGAAATATAAATTATGGAATATGATGCTAAAGATAATTCTACTACTTTAATTAGTTTCGAGAACTTTCAGAAAATAATGGTCAATCTTTCTACACAAACTTTTATTTTAAAAATCAACAAAGAAAAGTATATGATCAAACCTAAATTGGAATCTCACACAGATTTTCCAATAAAAAGATAAATTTTGAAATCCCTTCAATTATATGGCTAGACATTAATTAGGCAAATAAAATACTCTTTGTACTTAACATTTATATATGTATTTAACACAAGGTATAAACATACTTGAGGTGTAGTTGAATAATATTTCAAAATAACTACACATATTCCATTCTTTTTTTCTCTTGTTTTTTTTTTCAAAGTAAAGAGAATTGGAAGGTCTTCCACCTAATTTATTGATGAAAAAAATAGATTACAAAACTTGTAATAAGACAAGATCAAAAAAATAAAGACCAAAATTTTCCAAAGAATATTTGAAAGAGTAAAACAAGAAACGAGAAAAATAAAAAGAACCAAAACAAACCTACCAACAACCACCTAAAAAACATTTAGCAATCAACCCTGCCATAAACTGTAACCTATAACCATGACCACCACCACCACAAAAAAACCTACAATGCACCACCAATCACCTGGGCACCACTCTGTCACCCCACTCCACCACACTTTAGCCTACCATCAACTGTCATCTCCACCATAGAACCATAAAAACATGCACACCATTAACCACCACCTAACACACATGTAGTTGATTCAAACCCCCTCAACATCATTGATTTACACCTCCATCATGGCATGCCTTCACGTTTAATGTTGAATTTTCCCCAATCCCCTATCCTTGATACACTCTTATACTAGCCAATCAAGGTCGCATGGGCACTGAGGCCACCCATCGTCTGGTAAGAGAACCTTTGACAAAAACCACTAGGCCCAACTGAGGGAGGGTAGTGTGAGCGCTAAAAATTCATGCTTACAATTTCACCTTTGCTACAATCCCAAGATATTTTTAATCCTATGGATCCACCACAACCGATGCCATTGGTGTGCCCAGAGCCACCAAATTTAGCACCGACATGCCAACTACCAGACATACTAGTGTTTTGAAGTCAGTTCTACAAAAGATCCAAATGATTCAATAGATTTCTAAATTTATCTTCCAAATGCCAGAAGGCCCTTATCAAAATCACCCATTAACCCACTTGCTCGGAGAAAATCTAAAAACACTTTTCTTGCAATGGGAAAGCTTCGACTACCACTTCCAACCCATCTTTGAATCGCATGTAGATAACCTTGGTTGCCACTGCCACTTTCAATTCTTTGTCCATGGAGGCCATAAGAAAGTTTACCATAAAGGTCGATGCCACCAATGAATTGAGCTTGACATTGCAAATGGTCTCCAAAAAATTATTTAAATAATGTCCTTGATAGTGTGTATGACATTGCTTGCCTATATGATGAAAAATATCTTTAGCCTACCATCTGAGACCCTTGCCTCAAAGGCCATCTCATGTTTTATAGCCTTGAAATGAAGGATAAGTTCATTGAGTGTCACCTACAATATATTCTCCATATTTTTTACTGCCATCACCTTACCCTCTATGTTTCCACTCCAAACAAGTGCCGTAAGATTTTGTTTCCATTGGGAGTAAAACCCCCTTGTCATCAAACCAACATGTCATGAAAGCATGGGAGACAACCTAAAGGGCATGGGAAAGCAAACTTCCAACAGCTCTGCACATCAACAACCATTAATAACACTTGAAACATATTCCATCCAAATGCAAGCTAATCATGAAATGGCATACACCTATCCACTGTTCATGCCTCCCCATCATTTTTTATTATTAAATCATCTAATTAGTACATGTCTCTGTTTGCTAGTATGTCTGCCACATTATTTACTTTCTGAAAGCAATGATTGGATTAAAAATCATTAAGGATTGCAAGGACATCCTAGGCATGACAAAGAATGTTATCTATGTTCCAAAATCCCACCTTTCCATTCCTTAGTCCCTGAATAATGAACATTGAGTTGCCCTCAATACCAATTAGTTTGATCCCACACTAGATTAACATTTCAATTCCTAGTACTAGGGCTTGGGATTCTACTTTATTATTCATTCTATCCACCAATTTATTCAACACTGATCTGATAAATGAGCCAACAAAATCTCATATGACACATCTAGCTCCCAATGTCCTTATATTTCCCCTTGTGGCACCATCAAAGTTTAATTTGAATATCCTGATGGGGGTAGGGGTGGCACCTACTGCACTTTCCCTACTCATTTTACATCCTTCACAACAAGATCAACCCATTAATGAGGTCACTTTCAACCAGTGCCAAGATTAAATGATCTAAGAATCCTAATCCAAAATAAAACCTCTATATCTTTGGGCATGGGTGGAACCAACCTTGGACAACCATTTCTACTTTTATGATTACCACCTCAAGGGGACCGTGACAGTCTTCGAATATTACCTGATTTTTTTCCTTCCATATGTTCTAAATCAGAATTTCTAGTCACAAATTCCAAATCCAAGAGAAAGTGGTATGAAAGCCTTCTTCAGGGCTCCGGTCTGGCCTAGCTTTAGAACAACATGCTACATATCCAGTTCCATGCTTCCACCACAAAGGGGAAATTAAAAACTAGATGATTTGTATCTTCTTCATCCACTAAACACATGACGCACCTAGAGGGCCCAACAATTCCCAATTTTCCCAAATGATCTTGCATTAAGATACGCCCTTTTATAGTCTGCCATGCAAAGGCCCCAACTTTGGGTAGACTTGCCTTATTTTAGCATATGAATTTGGCCCACATGAATGAGGATTCAACCTGCTCAACCATTTTGTACCCCAGGTTGACTGCATACTTCCATGTCTTAGCCCCTACCCATTGGACTATATCATTCTTTGAACGTATAATGACTTAACCTTTCTCTTTGCTAAAATATTGTTAACAACAACTTCTGATTATCTGAAATTGGTTGGTCTTGACCTCTTTCCACTTCCAACATTTCATTCTCGCAACCAGTCATGGATTAGGATAGTTTCTCACCTTGCATCCCCACTAATTTCTCAAAATCTATTCAACCTTACCTAATTCCTAAATCTCCTACAAGGGCTTATGTCCATTCCAAAAAATTTCTCAAAAATATGTTAATTGCCCATCATTAATCACTCATGAAACATGCCCTTTGTTGGTGTTAAGCCACACTCGGACCGAAGATGAACTGGTCCAAGAGGGACCAGTAGCTCAGTGGTAGAGCATTCCAACAGCATATGGAAGGTCCTAGATTCGAGTCCTAGCTAGTCCATGTCTCAACATGGTATCAGAGCTAGGTCCAGGCTAGGAGCCCCAAGCACACGAGAGGTGTGGCTTAAGGGGGGTGTTGGTGTTAAGCCACACTCGGACCGAAGATGGAGTGGTCCAAGAGGGACCAGTAGCTCAGTGGTAGAGCACTCCAGTAGAATATGGAAGATCCTAGGTTCAAGTCCTAACTGGTCCATGTCTCAACACCCTTTGATGATAAACTAACATTTTAAAATAAAATTCCAAAATGGAAATATTTATTCTATTAATTGTTTACTTTTTATTTTATGGATTTTTCGAGCTACAAAATGAATTTTTTTTCATATCCATTTCTATATTATTGTTTACTGTTTTTTATTTTATTTTTATTAATTCTTTACATATTCCTTTTACTTTCTAAAACATTTTAATTGGAAATGTATAATATATATATTTTTTATACTTTGTATTAAAAAATCAAATGTAATGGTCAACATGTTTAGTGAAAAAATAAATTCATTTTATTCTTGCTTTGTTTAGGTATATCAAATTAGTAAAAAATAAAAACGATTTAAAACTTTCATGATATTTAATTGATTCAACTTCATTTAAGAAAAAGTAACCATAAGTAATAGGAAGACATTATTTGGTTGATATGTTGAGTGGGACTTATATATTTAATATTTTTTAAATTAATTTTTGTGAACATTAAAATTAAAGTGTATATGTGTATGTATGTATATATATATATATATATATATATATATATATATATATATATATAATTTAAAAAATATTAAATCTTATATAATTAAACTAAAAATAACATATATTTTTAAATTTTTTAAAAGATAAATAATTTAACTACATTAATTTTAACAGACCTTTAATTATTTAAAAATAAAAAACAAAAACAAAAAACTACAAACACAACATAACACAACAAAACAAAAAACTACAAACACAACACAACACAACACAACAAAACAAAACAAACAAACAAACAAATAAACTTAATTTTTTATTAAGCTCCTTCAAATACATGTATGTTCTTGGGACGTAAGAAATATTTTGATGCCATTGTTTATTAAATTTTAACAACTTAGAATAGAACACTTGAGTATTTGTGCCGAGACTTTCACTACGTATATCCTAACGCACGACATTATAATTTTTTTTTCTGAC